>JARACY010001302.1:0-61562 GCA_029255725.1 Scrobipalpa atriplicella | reverse complement strand
CCCCGCCTCCACAGTATCCTCCTAATTATGGACAACAATATGGGTGTGTAATGTATGATATAAATTTACTTGTTTACTTGTTGTTTGTACTTTGGGCTTTTACAGTAACATATCGACCTAGGTATGCTTCTTAGGAAAAGTTGTTTTGTTTAATGGGTAGATTTAGTTAAGTTTTTTAAACTTCAGCTATGATGATGACGATTGATGTGATGAATAATAAACAAATTAATACATAAATATAAATAAGCTAAAGTTACACTCGGTTGGGATCAGACACGATCTTTGGCGCACCATGTCGGCCATACACTTATTTATTTTTATATTTTAAAAACTTTAACACTGTCATCCATCATTCATTCTCCTGTCCTTATCTCATTTATTTGGGGTCGCGCAGTATGACTTCTTCTTCCATTCATCCCTGTCAGCCGTCAACTCAGCACTCACACCAGCTCTAGACATATCATTATTCACACAGTCCATCCATCTCTTCTTTGGTCGTCCTCTCCCAACATATCCATCCACATCCAAATTCATAACCCTCTTACCTATATGACTTTCATCCTTCAGCATAACATGCCCAAGCCATACAAGACGATTTCGTCTCATCTTATCGGTAATGGGCGCAACTTTCAGGCTTCCTCTTATATATTCATTTCTTATCTTATCCATTCGTGTTACTCCGCACATCCATCTCAGCATTCGCATTTTCTGATCCATACGTGACGACAGGTCTAATAATGCTTTTGTAAATTTTACCCTTCAGCTAATAGGTATTCGGGGATCGCAAGTAGTTCCCGTAGCCTGCCACCATTTCCGTCCATCCTGTGCCGATTCTGTGTTTAACGTCTCGGTCTATTTCGCCATCGCCTTGGATTTGAGAACGAGGTACTTGAAGTCGGAGCAGACTGGGAGTGATATTCCATCCAGGTTCATATCTACAGAACTGGAGAGACCGCCAAAATCGCAGAACATAATACTCAGTCTTGGATCTGCTGATTTTTAAGCCAACGTTCTCCAGTTTCTGTTGCCATTTCATCAGTCTGCTCTGTACCTCGAGTTCATCTTCACCAACAAGAACGATGTCATCGGCGAAAAGCATACACCAGGGCGCCTCTTCTTGTATGCCCCACGTCAAGGCGTCCCATTATTAACAATAATACTGTATAAGTGACAATTTCTAGAATACCGGGTGTAAGGGACAGCGTAACAGAAACTGATAGGGGTTCGAAACTGAACAACAACTTTCACTAGGAAATTCTTTCAGGAAAATGAAAACAAAATTAACTTACCCATACAAAATGACCACCACGATCAGACAATTTGTATAAAAAGCTGTTTTTTTAATTTCCTGAAAGAATTTCCCGGTAAAAGTTGTTTATTTTCGTAAACTGAGCAACCCCTATCAGTTTTAGGTACGCCGTCCCTTACACCCCGTATAGATGACTTTACACCCCGTATTACACCCCGTATAGATGAACAAAATTTTTTTTTTTCAGTGCCGGATGAGGATGATGCATTGTCATACGATACGAGCAGAAAACTCTTTCGTGGCAAAGGTGTTTCTAATATGCGGTATAACTGCTCTTTGTCACTACTTGCTGCGTAATAGTCGCTGTTGTTTCGTAAGTAAAAATGCAATATCGAGCCCTTAGATTAAGAATTGGTCTCAGCGCGCGCGCTCTGACTAGATTCCGCCGGCGTACTTGAAAATACGGCAATTTATACTACACCGACTTCGGCGTACCCAAGCCGGATTTGTATGGAGATTCGCACGCACACGAACACAAATCACTCGTATTTACATTAGTGTCTCACGCACACTAAAATTAAAAAGTTGCCGCACTTACGGAGCTTTACAGCTTTTAGGTAGGGCGGAATCTAGTCGGAGCACACGGAGATCGGGCCCTCAGAGTGGGAGAGTCTGGTAGCAAAACGCCTCTACCAGCTTGGACGAAACAACCCCTGGACGCGAAACCAAATGAAAATGTATGAGAACTTGTTCAACCAAAACTGGGGGGGAGGGTATGGTATGACATATATAATACCCGAACAAATATAAAATAGTACGTGATTCCTAATATTATTATATTTATTTTTAACACTTTTTTAAATATTTGGGTTATATGAGTTTTTTTTATCTGTGCCGTTCGAAATTCGAAGTCACACACTACAAAATGCCAACACTTTTACTTGACCTACAGCGCCGCTGGCAGCTATACAAAAATCGAGGTCAAAATTTCAACCTGTCAAGCTAGAGGGGTAAGCCAACCTACACAAAAATTAAATGGAGTAAAACGTCATAGTTTCGCGTCCAGAGGTTGTTTCGTCCAAGCCCTACCAGTCGTCCACAGGCTACGTCTCCGCAGGCAGGTACAGAAGCGAGTCAGCAATTTCGAGGAGCAACGTAAAGTTGACCTAAACGCGACGAGATTAAGATTAGACAATGTATTACGCAATATTCGTAGGATTTTCGCGAAAATTCGAATAATTAAATCATCTTAAGATGGACGGAGCTAGGCGGAACGGAGCTTAGTTGATTGGTCATCACTATGCTCGAAATCTCCACTCCGCTTCAATGGAAACAGCATGAGCGGAGTGGAGCAGAGCTGAACGGATGTTCATAATAAAATACAGCGAGGCGGTGCGGAGCGGGCGGAGCACAGCGGGGAAGTGCGGAGTGGAGGGCTGCTAGGTTGTGTAGCAGACGAACCACTCCGCTCCGCTTCAATACTCCGCTCTGCTCCACTTCAGTGGAAATGCTCGCGGACTCGCCACTTTTCACCGCTCTTCTCCGCTCATCTCCGTCCATCTTAAGATGATTTAATTATTCGAATTTTCGCGAAAATCCTACGAATATTGCGTAATACATTGTCTAATCTTAATCTCGTCGCGTTTAGGTCAACTTTACGTTGCTCCTCGAAATTGCTGACTCGCTTCTGTACCTGCCTGCGGAGACGTAGCCTGTGACGACTGGTAGGGCTTGGACGAAACAACCTCTGGACGCGAAACTATGACGTTTTACTCCATTTAATTTTTGTGTAGGTTGGCTTACCCCTCTAGCTTGACAGGTTGAAATTTTGACCTCGATTTTTGTATAGCTGCCAGCGGCGCTGTAGTCAAGTAAAGTGTTGGCATTTTGTAGTTGTGACTTCGAATTTCGAACGGCACAGATAAAAAAAACTCATATAACCCAAATATTTAAAAAGTGTTAAAAATAAATATAATAATATTAGGAATCACGTACTATTTTATATTTGTTCGGGTATTATATATGTCATACCATACCCTCCCCCCCAGTTTTTGGTTGAACAAGTTCTCATACATTTTCATTTGGTTTCGCGTCCAGGGGTTGTTTCGTCCAAGCTGGTAGAGGCGTTTTGCTACCAGACTCTCCCACTCTGAGGGCCCGATCTCCGTGTGCTCCGACTAGATTCCGCCCTACCTAAAGCTGTAAAGCTCCGTAAGTGCGGCAACTTTTTTAATTTTAGTGTGCGTGAGACACTAATGTAAATACGAGTGATTTGTGTTCGTGTGCGTGCGAATCTCCATACAAATCCGGCTTGGGTACGCCGAAGTCGGTGTAGTATAAATTGCCGTATTTTCAAGTACGCCGGCGGAATCTAGTCAGAGCGCGCGCGCTGAGACCAATTCTTAATCTAAGGGCTCGATATTGCATTTTTACTTACGAAACAACAGCGACTATTACGCAGCAAGTAGTGACAAAGAGCATTATACCGCATATTAGAAACACCTTTGCCACGAAAGAGTTTCTGCTCGTATCGTATGACAATGCATCATCCTCATCCGGCACTGAAAAAAAAAATTTTGTTCATCTATACGGGGTGTAATACGGGGTGTAAAGTCATCTATACGGGGTGTAAGGGACGGCGTACCTAAAACTGATAGGGGTTGCTCAGTTTACGAAAATAAACAACTTTTACCGGGAAATTCTTTCAGGAAATTAAAAAAACAGCTTTTTATACAAATTGTCTGATCGTGGTGGTCATTTTGTATGGGTAAGTTAATTTTGTTTTCATTTCCTGAAAGAATTTCCTAGTGAAAGTTGTTGTTCAGTTTCGAACCCCTATCAGTTTCTGTTACGCTGTCCCTTACACCCGGTATTCTAGAAATTGTCACTTATACAGTATTATTGTTAATAATGGACGCCTTGACGTGGGGCATACAAGAAGAGGCGCCCTGGTGTATGCTTTTCGCCGATGACATCGTTCTTGTTGGTGAAGATGAACTCGAGGTACAGAGCAGACTGATGAAATGGCAACAGAAACTGGAGAACGTTGGCTTAAAAATCAGCAGATCCAAGACTGAGTATTATGTTCTGCGATTTTGGCGGTCTCTCCAGTTCTGTAGATATGAACCTGGATGGAATATCACTCCCAGTCTGCTCCGACTTCAAGTACCTCGTTTCTCAAATCCAAGGCGATGGCGAAATAGACCGAGACGTTAAACACAGAATCGGCACAGGATGGACGGAAATGGTGGCAGGCTACGGGAACTACTTGCGATCCCCGAATACCTATTAGGCTGAAGGGTAAAATTTACAAAAGCATTATTAGACCTGTCGTCACGTATGGATCAGAAAATGCGAATGCTGAGATGGATGTGCGGAGTAACACGAATGGATAAGATAAGAAATGAATATATAAGAGGAAGCCTGAAAGTTGCGCCCATTACCGATAAGATGAGACGAAATCGTCTTGTATGGGCTTGGGCATGTTATGCTGAAGGATGAAAGTCATATAGGTAAGAGGGTTATGAATTTGGATGTGGATGGATATGTTGGGAGAGGACGACCAAAGAAGAGATGGATGGACTGTGTGAATAATGATATGTCTAGAGCTGGTGTGAGTGCTGAGTTGACGGCTGACAGGGATGAATGGAAGAAGAAGTCATACTGCGCCGACCCCAAATAAATGAGATAAGGACAGGAGAATGAATGATGGATGACAGTGTTAAAGTTTTTAAAATATAAAAATAAATAAGTGTATGGCCGACATGGTGCGCCAAAGATCGTGTCTGATCCCAACCGAGTGTAACTTTAGCTTATTTATATTTATGTATTAATTTGTTTATTATTCATCACATCAATCGTCATCATCATAGCTGAAGTTTAAAAAACTTAACTAAATCTACCCATTAAACAAAACAACTTTTCCTAAGAAGCATACCTAGGTCGATATGTTACTGTAAAAGCCCAAAGTACAAACAACAAGTAAACAAGTAAATTTATATCATACATTACACACCCATATTGTTGTCCATAATTAGGAGGATACTGTGGAGGCGGGTATTGAGGAGGGGGGTAATATGGTTGAGGAGGTTGTTGATCTGTGAACAATAGTACATTGTTTAACGAGTGGAGAACATGACCGATTCCTACGAGGGTGTAGTTTGAGGCCCGAAGCGTAGCTGAGGGCCTCAATACACACGAGTTGGGAATCGCATTTTCTTCCGAGTTATACATAGTGCTTTATACTACACCTATGAGGAAAATATAATTAAAAATCCTTGTAAAATAAAGAATGATATCACTTACATGAGAAGATATCTTAAGAACATTTGAAGTGTCATCATCCATTCGAACAGAACACAAACAAACAAAACACATAATAAATACAATTACACATTACATCGAAAACACTAAAAACCTTATTTACATTGAATAAGTCAAATAAATCAAAGAACTTACAGGTTGATTTTACCATATTTTTTACTTAAAAATATAAAAGAGGCAAATGAAGCTAAGCACATACTGCCAAAAAATGTAAGTGGCCAGTATCGTTTTGTGGGCTTCGAGATACAAACTTTTTGTGTTTTGGCATCCGCCTGTTTCTAGTTTTGAATTATGAACTTAAAAAAAAATAAAGGAGGGGAGAAAATACTTTCTCCCCTATTTTTGCTGCCCGCATATTCGTTCGCTTGGATTTACGTACTTTCTTCCCTTTTTTCAAGTAAGAACTAATAAACTTTCCGAATAGGTGTAGTATAAACGCTTTTATTAATATTGAATTTAGAAAGTAGTAGAAAGATTTCATATGTGTGTTAATGGAGGTACTAGGACACGACGAGAGAGTCTTATCACTTTCGAGGGGATATTATCTGATCCCGTCGCGCAGTCGATTAACTGCCTCTGTGGTCTAGTGGTCTAAGCTGTGGGCTTACGATCCGGAGGTTCTGGGTTCGATTTCCAGGGGGGGAACACAAAGTTGATATTTGTCAAATTATCACTTTGTGAGGTTTTCCCCAGTTTGGTTAGGACATTGCAGGCTGAATCACCTGATTGTCCGAAAAGAAAAAAGATTCCGTGCTTCGGAGGGCACGTTAAGCCGTCGGTCCCGGTCGCTGTCTTTGATAGTGGTCGATACTGAAACCATGTCAGAGGCCTATAGCTGTGCTACTAGGCGGTTTGAAAACTCTGACACCAGGGTTTATCGGGTCGTTGTTCGACTCGAAAATCCACTCGCTAAGAAGAAGAGTCGCTTCTCAATGACATAATTAAAGATTCAACTTCTTCCTCTGTGTCACAGGAGGGACAACCAATGAGTTTTTTTTAAAGCTATTTTCAGAACACTGAGGAGAAGTGTTAGAATTGGCCTTATGTACTATTTGAGAAGCTAAATTTTTACCAATACTTGCAAAATATTGATTTACCTGATTTACTGAAGACTTTTCATCACTACTTATCCTGAGGAGCTCAAAGGGCTGTTGAGATTGATTTTTGCGCCCAGAGACAAGATTAACAACCTCCCACGTAGCTCTTGGATTACCCCTGACCTTAGCGAACTCTTCTCGTTCATAAGCTTGTTTTAACTTCCTTAACAGGGAGTTACAGAAGTCGCAATACCTTTTGTAACTTATCTGTAATATTTCATCAGTAGGTCTTTTCTTAGTTAAACGATGCAATTTGTCGAGGTGCCGAATACACTTTAAAAGACCAGGAGTAATCCATGGCTTTAAAATTCTAGACTTACATGTTCTTTTTACTACCCTAGGGTTACTTAAGACTATATCCTGTACCACAGATATCAGCTTATCTGTTGGTAAAACCCCGAAAAATATTGTGATCAATGTTCATTTCGGACTTTTACCAAAGAAAATATAATATTAGTTTTTACCAACACTCACGTGGTAAATTATATAATTGTAAATATTGAAATGTAAAAATGTAAAATAAAAAATGTAAAATATTATATTGAAATGAAAATGTATAATGTAAACGGATTATCATTGTGAATTAGATGTAGTTTTTTAGTTAATTTTAAATTGCGTACATTTGCACTCTTTAATATTGCTACGCCCTTACAGGGCGTCACATGTAAACCTAATTTTATTTTTCCACCTTATATATTGTAATGTGACATGCAATAAATGAATACGAATATAAAATCCTAGGATTTACATCAGAAGATGGTAAAAGTTGAAATAAACATTTTACAATTATGTTTGGCAAGCCGTCTCGTAGTCTTAAGTAGTCGTAGATAGTCTGTAGTCCACTGCTGCAGTTTATTATCCATCAGTGGACTGTTGGGACTTGTTTTAGTAGATGTGGCAGTTGTGTTTTTTATATTATCAAAAAATGTTTTCAAAAATCTAAATTCACGTTTATTGCAGTTTAACTTCCTGACTACAAGACGGCTTGCCAAACACATAATGAAATTTTCATTTAAATATTTACCTGTGTTTTGAGGTAAATCCTAGGATCCACCAAGTGAATCGTGGTAAAAGTCCGAAATTCGTGGTTTCACCAACAGAGATTGGTAAATATTAGGTTTTACCGCCAAATCCTAGCATTTACCACACTTCAGGCTTTAACAGTAACAGATACATGGAAAAAACTGGCCCTCCATACGACATGACTCAAGCCGATATATTATTTGATGATTATATACCTATATATTACACGATCTGTATGGAACTACTGTACCTATGTTCCTTGGGGAAAGTTGTTCAATTTCATGGGTACTTTCACACCCTAAAGTTTGTTCAGTAAATTTTTTTACTCTCAGTATATCTCAATGGGAATACCGAATGCTGACCTCCCCCATGATGATAATGATGAAGATATCTCAATGTTATTGTTATATTATTTAATACACTTACTAGCCATAAAAACCATTTTAGGTTGATGGCCATAACCCTTGAATCCTTCCGGTTTATGTTTTGGAATTTCTTGACGATCTAGAAACAACAAATTTTATATTAGGTACTTATAAATACAACTATTATAATGAGCATGGATACAAAATCAAAAATACAAGTCAACCTGACCTGACAAGTGAACTGAGTCTATGTAAAGATAATTAATTACTTCTACTTCTATGTACCTAACAATACGATAGTGGTAGGGTGGGATGGGGTGGGATCGACCTCCTAGTGGTCCACCGCGGGTAACGGCAACACAGGCTTCCCTATGAATATGAATAAGTCCGGCTGAACGATCCCAATAAAGCGGTGGTAGGCTCCGCAAGGGGCCGTCTGGCTCGCGACTACCCTCTTACCGGATTCCAGAACCAAACAGCTTGCTGCGTTCTGTCGGTGCGTGAGAGCGCCAGTTCCATAACAGGCATCTTCTGGGTGAGCTCACTACATAGTCGACTCTGTCACTGTCATGTCTGACCTTGTCTAGAGACAAGATCAAACCCATCTATACAAATATTATGAAGAGGAAAGATCTGTATTATTATTTTTTTCTACGGTTTTAAAGGACTTTTGTACGATGAGTACATGCCAGCCCTATTGTTCCCTTTAAACTCTAGTTCACTCATATTAAGGTTTAGGTTGGGTTTGCCTGTGTAGAGCGATTCTGTTCAAAGGCTCTAAATAGTTGGTAAATTTCGACGATCTCTATTAAATTTGGGCAAATAAGTAATGCTTGGAAGTTTCCTAAATCGAGTGGGTTTAATTTAAGATTTCTGAACAGAGTCTCTCTGTGCAGGCTGTTGCGGCTGCATTCTGCTAGCACATGAAAAGCATCTTCTATCTTATTACACACTTCGCAATTTGGTGAGGCGGTTTTTCTCATTAGATAGCCAAACTTGTTAAATGGAACGTGTCCTGATCTAAGACTTACAAGGATTTTGAGAACTTTACGGGGTAATTTCAAATCCATGAATAATGGGGTGCGGGGTGGTTTGCACTGAATTGTTTTGTACCAGATTCCCTTTGAAAGTGATCTAACGTCAAAATATTCCTTCCAACTGTCATAATTGCTATTTTTGAATTTTGTGAATATCTCTGATGTGTCTGGACTCAGCGGGTACTCTGTACCGTGAAGAACAGCGTCCCGGGCCAGCTCATCTGCCACCTGCCAGATTTGTATTTTTGTGTGTATGTTTGCAACGATTTAACTCAAAAACACCTGGACTGATTTTATTCTTCTTTTCACTTTTAGAAAGTAACATTCACTTTGAGTAACATAGGCGACTTTTTACCGAAGAAAAGTACCTACATCATTCCCACGGGAAAACTTATTAAGCATCGGATGACACCGCTGACAAAAAGCTAGTTTGTAAAAAAAGAAACAAGTCACAAAATTTACAATGGAGGAGAAGCGGCACAAGAAACTGCGCAATCCCCTTCATTTTGTAATACTTCTATTTTCTGGTTCAAGGGTCCCGCTTAGATTAAGGATTGGTCTCTGCGCGCGCGCTCCGACTAGATTCCGCCCTACCTAAGAATAGTAACTGTAGCTCCGTAAGTGCGGCAACTTTTTAATTCTAGTGTGCGTGAGACACTAGTGTAAATACGCGTGGTTTGTGTTTGTATTTGTGTGCATGCGAATCTCCATACAAATTCGGCATATTCTCCATAAAAATTTGTCTTGAGAGCTGATTATAAATACGGGCCTTAATCATTGTTCTGACTATAGACTTCCAAATGCAGGTAGTAGTATATTTATGGATAAAATTTACTTACGCCAAAACCCCCATTGTTTTCTATTGCCTTTTATTGCAAAAGATTTAGCTCCTTTATCAGCATGTTTCTTCTCTGAAATCACGTCTGTTTGAGGTATATCTATTATTTCTTCATCCATTCGTATTATTTCCCTTTGTTTTTGGGTGGTTTTGATACCAATTTCAGAATCAGAATAAGAATCATCTGGCCTTTGTTCATTTTGCTTTACAATCTTGTCTGGTTCTGGAAGTGTTGCTTCTTCGTGTATTCCAGTGTTTTCACTTTGTTTAGGTATTTGTATATTTGCTTCTTTTTTTACTGAATGAGCTGATGTTTCATCCTCAAAAGTAATGCTTGTTGTAATCGCAATTTCTGAATTATTATTTTTTTGAGCTTGCAATGATGAAGAATCACTCATTGTTGGATAGTTAATTTATACTTGCTTAACTCTAAATAACTATTTGGTCAGTGTATTTTTTTCTTATTTAACAACTCAATCAAAATAATAAAAAAACAATGATTTACTAAAACGCCATATGAACGCCATCAAACGTCATCGGATGACTATAACTTTATGTCTCAAAGATGGTCAAAGAGTTTTAATTCTGAGTGGTCGTTAGAGCAACACGCAAGGCCGGTGTTGCGTGGGTGTTGCTCTAAGGAGTGGTTTGTAGTTCTTCTAGTTAAGGCGATGATACAGGTCCCAACTGATCCACACTCCACAGTTGTTCTTTTCCATCCAAGAATGTTTAGGAGTATTTCCTAGAGGCCAGTTGGCCGAGTGATGACGGATGGGAAGAGGGTAATTACCCGCCTGGTCGGGTGTTGTGACCAGGGGACCGGAGTCCGCCTGGATGAATTCGGAAGTTGTATATATGCAGATCGCCGTGCAAACTTCGATACCGCGTTTCAGGACTGTTAATTCTTGATGTGGCGCCATCTATGTGCGCTACAAATGCGCCCTCTCAATCATTGGTAATTTTTCTTAACTTCAAGTTTTTATTTCTAATATGTTTATTAAAAATTTGCTCTCCGCCCGCGATTTCACCCGCGTTAAATGAGTATTCCCGTGGGCATAAAGTGTTCTCCCATAGTAAAAAGTAGCCTATGACCGACTCCAGGGTAACACCTATCACCATGCCAAAGATCTAAATCTGTCCAGCCGCTTATTCAATTTTGGTGAGATTGCTCCATTATCTTTATTATATTAGTCCCACGCGGCCCTGACAAATGTAAAGTTATTCAAGGCAACTGTAACATTCTATGTTTTATTCTTGTATTCTAGTATGTAGGTAACTTATAAATCTGCTTCCTAGTCCCAATGTTAGTGTCTGCTCTCATTTCGCTGCATTTTATTTATTCCCGTCTTCTTTGCAGACACTCATTTCAGATAGCGTCACTCACACGTCCGCTGTGTTTACCCGCTTTCAGTGTGGCCACTAGAATAGATAAAAAAGAACACTTTTCTACTTTAAAAAACACAAATAGGATTAAATTGTTAGATGAAGTGAAAAAGTCGCTTTGCCTACTTTGTAAGGAAAAGAGATAGGCATGATTTTATGTTTGTCCAAGTACATGAAATCATTGGTGAGAATAGAAATATAGTATCATAAAATTATCATTTCATAGTACAAAACCAAGTCGTTTGCGAACACTTGGGCACTAAAAACTAGTCCTGCGCATTTGGCCCATCTCTGGGAGATTGGCCGCCATCACCGAAAATCGGTGGGAGGACTATTATATTATGTATGTTTGTATGCTAAGCTCTTTAAAAGTACGCTACTGATTTTGATGCGGGATTTTTTAATAGATAGAGTGATTCAAGAGGAAGGTTTTTAACTGACTTTTACCACGGAAAAATATGTCGTTCCCATGGGAAAAGATATTTTTAGGGGAATTTCATTTGATTTTGATAAAAATTTGCAAGTATTTCATTCCATTCAGGAGAAGAATATAGGGCTTTTTACCACGGGAAAATGTCTCTGAGAGGAAAGTGAGGGCCTGAAGGAAGAAGGAAGTGAGGGCCGGGAGAGAGAGGAAAGTGAGGTCCGGGAGGGAGAGGGAAGTGAGGGACGATATCTTACTTAATGTGGTGCTGCTTTTCTGGGCCGGACGAAGTCTGCTGGGTCCGCTAGTACTCTATAAAATTTTGGAGGGTAGCTGCGACAGATGCTGAAAAATCTATAAGAATTTTAAGTACTTATCTGTTTAAAAAAAATCGAGTAAGCTTTGAGGCTACTGGGAAGCTCATTTCTGCGAAAACAAGGCGACAACTATTTCGTCCGTAGAGCAACACGGCCTTCCGTTCCGTCCCGGATGCTCTAAGATTTCGTCTAAGTATATATTTAATGTAAGAGAGATACCCTCTAATCTCGTGGCCACCATTTTGAATTTACCTACTACAATCTATTTAATACGAAATTCCAGTGATGACCTAGGCAAGCTGCTTTTTATCTCCACATTAAAGAAATTGTGCAACACCTTTGCAGAAGTGGGCAAGACGTTTCTTATTTAACTCTTTTATATGCTTAACTGGGGAAATATTATCTTATAAAATGTCTTCAGTAGTTTTCTTTTCATTTTAAGTACTTCAAGCAGTTAGTGGAGTTCTTTAGTCAGCAAATGACTTCGCAAAGGGGATGTAAGCTTTTTGGCACAGTGTGAATGGTGACCCTTATATTTTACCAAAAATTTTCGGCGCACGATTAAACCTTTAACTATTCCATTCTACACGTAAATACAAACCTAAAATATACTTGGTAATTTTTGTCTAAAGCGTCACATTACTGAGATACTTTCACTTTAAAATTGATTTTCTGGAATTCCGATATCTTTGATTTAAAATAATCTCGGTATTGTGACGCTTAAGCCAAAAATCTCAAAGAGTATTTTTGAAATATAAGGGTCGCCATTCACACTATGCCAATAAGTTTACATCCCCTTTATTAGACACTAGGAAATAAACTTATACGACCGTTGAAGCTCTGCCTACCCCTTAAGGCATCACTTCAAAAGCAGCCACTCGCCTCTAGTTCAGTCTTTATAAATTCTGAAGTCTTTATTTTATTTTCATGAGGGTTTCCATAAAGTAGCATGAAAGTATTTTCTCATACTCTTTAAAGTCAGTTTTCATTTCGCAAAGAAATAAAGAAAGACTGGCTGAGTTATTGTAGGGGAACAGTAAAATAGCAAAGAAATAGTTGAAAAAAGAGGTATAATAATGTTTCCTTTGTTGACTTAAATTTAAATGTTAGTTTTTTGAGTAAAGGGTTTTTTACTTACAATGAGTAGTCAGTTTTTTGAACTACCTACAACCTTCTACAATTTTGCATCTTAGTAGTAAATAAATGTACCCACTTAGTATTGGAATACGGATACCGATTTTTTTTTCTAGATTCTAGACAATCAGGTGAATCAGCCTGCATTGTCCTAACCGAAGTTGGGGTAACCTCACAAAGTGATAAATTGACAATTATCAACTTTGTGTGTCCTTTGGGAATCGAACCCAGGGCCTCCGGATCGACAGCCTATGGCTCAAACCACTAGACAACGAAGGCAGTTAGAAGGGAGTCGATAGCGCCCTTAAAAGGTGCGGCCCTTGATCAAATCCCCTCCGAATCGCAGAACAGGCCCTAACAGTTGTTTATTAGTTTCCAAATGAAAGTACCCTGCTTGCTTATTGAGGAACAATCGGGTGTGGCCCCACTGTCAGCGGGAAACACAGTTTTGTTTAACTGCACTGCTAAAGGAATACTTAACCACAGATAATATAATACTATACTAGTACAGATGCCTAACGTCATACAACAAAACTGGTCCGCATTAACCGGGCAGACCGCCGGGCAGGCCCGTTTTTAGGACGTTGTGACGCAATTAAATAACACATTTACTTTACTTGAACAGTTTTTCACGGTTTAAATCTGTTAGATGAATATTTGTTTAGAACGGGTTACCCGACTTAACCGTAGAGCCATCTTTTGATATTTTTAGAAGCTTATTTACTGTAGTACGAAATAGGACCCCATGGTTTAACCCACCCAGTTGTTGCTTGCATTTCAGATGTTGTAGAAAGAATACATACATAATAATCAAATCTTACACCTGGATCTACGGTAGAAGAATGCTACTGCTAGTTAAGTTAAGCGGGTCATGACATCACATGTTTTTTACAAAAAATAAGAATATGTTTTTTTTTTTAAACAAAACAGCTAGTTATGTACATTATGACTATTGTACTTAACTAGTAAAAATACGTTTGGAGAGGATGGCACTTTAACTAGGAAAATATATGATATTATATATAAATATAATATAAATATATTATAGGAAACACTGCGGCTCGCATCCTAAGTGGTGAATTTAGTGACTGGTTCGGTCGCCAGCTTAGAAGCCAGACTTTAAGAAGTCATCGCTAGCTCAGAGACCCGACTTTAAGAAGTCATCGCTAGCTCAGAGGCCCAACTTTAAGAAGTCATCGATAGGGATACGAAAAAAGTATCGATACTACTCAGTACTCGATACTTTTGTTTCGATACTAGGTATTTTCGTACCCGATAATTTTTAATACCATACCTAGTAGGTATCGATACTTTTACATATACCCGATACCTTTTTTGAAAACAGAACTTGTATTTCGAAAAAAATAAGATACATCCGATTACTTAGCACAAAGCAATAAATACCTACGTGAACGTACTGTATCTTAGCTGACGAGTGTTATTTTTGCTGTCCTAACGTTTTCTGCATGAATAAATTGGTAATTCAGGTTTGTGAAAGTAAACTTCCTTTGCCTGTTTACTTTAACCAGTTTTTAACCAGCAATTTCGACACACGTACTTGGATCAAATCAGGGACGTCCTAAAGAAAGGTCAGGTCAAGAGTACCCTACCGACGAGCGTGTATGAAAAGATTAATGAACGTAGATGAAGCGAAAGAAGTATGTAAGGATCGTAGCAAGTGGAAAGATGTGGTCTCTGCCTACCCCTCCGGGAAAAAGGCGTGATTATATGTATGTATGTATGTAATTTTGCAACAAACAGAAGTATGGTTGAACGGACAAAGGGAAATATGAAAAATTACTCGATACTGGAAGGTATCGATACTTTTTTCCGATACCGGTACCGGTATCGACACTTTTGATCCGATACTGGTATCGAGTATGGTATTGATACTTTCGTTTCGATACCGTAACCCTAGTCATCGCTAGCTAAATGGCCCGACTTTAAGAAGTCATCGCTAGCTTAGAAGCCCGCCAAAAGTCTGGAATTGTTTTTGTTACGTGCGGAGGGCCCCTATTATTGTACTTAACTCTTCCATTAGAGCTGGATAATATCCTGGAAATTCGGTGGAAAATTGCTGTGATGTCTTTCTGTTTGTTCCGAACATTCTAAAAGGCTAAGTGCTAATGTGGATCGGCCTTTTATTTTTGTAGGCTTGGAATATTTTTTCTATAGGGAGAACTTTTTTTTCTTTGGGTCACGTTTGACGGGGTGTATAAGGCTTTGTTGCCACTAAACAGTATAGCCGCAGTGAAGAAAAAAATCATGAAACCGGACTTTGGTGACGGTGGCCAATCATCCAGAGATCAACCATCTGCGCGAGACTTAGTTATTAGTGCCCGAGTGTTCGCACAGCACACAACGGCACTATCTATTCCTTCAATCTCTAGTTCTGATGAGACTGACTGACACAACCAGAGAGAAATCAGGCGCAGGACCAACTATTTACATGACAGCATGGATTATATTACTTTTTTGCAGATGATCAGTCTGCAATGTCCTAACTGAACTAGAAAAAATAACACAAAGTCGTATTTCCCCGCTGGCGAACCCGGGACCTCCGAATCGACAGTCCATGGCTCATACCACTAGACCACGGAGGCAGTAAAAATAACGCGATGTGGGATGAAAAAAGCTTTAAATACATTTCCAATATTGGCAAGGTTCCATTATAATTATAGGTAGGTACAGCAAATCTTATAGTCGAAACGAAAGTCATTTTTAACTTGCCTAACCATGAAAATTTGCCGTCTATAATACCGAAATATACAAATAAATACGGCCTAAGTCGTATACACACAGGTAACATATCTGTCACGTTGCGTTGGCACGTTAGGTAGGATCTCCCGGTTTTGTACTGTCCGCATTATAAATGCCTAATCCTCGTCATGGTATGACGCAAATCCGGTCATAACAGGCTTTTTAGGGTTTATAAAGCCTCAAGCTGATTAGGTAATGCATGGAGGAGGCAATTTATGGACACTGTCGATGGATATTCGGGAATAAGGCTAGGGAGATGATGATCCCTGACACGATGTATTAAGATACATACATACATAAAATCACGCCTTTATCCCCAATGGGGTAGGCAGAGCAAAAACGACCTAGACATAGGTTGTTCCGCCACGTCTGACAAGTTTCGAGAGCTAATTGATCGAATTGCTATATAGTGACGGGTTGTCAGCCCATCGCCTAAATTGCAATACACTGAAACCCTCGATTCCCTTAGCTGATTTTTACAGCATGCAGCTGGCACATTCTATGTTTTTCTATCACTCCCAGTCCAGCATGGAAGTTATTAAGGCCCGCATTTATAATCAGCTCTCAAGAGTGACAGCGAGTTTGAGTTTGTATCAGAAATGTAATTTCAGTACAAAACGATCTGTCAAATCCATACTTAATATTGCTCTCAATCTTGAGATCGCTTTATAAATACGAGCCTAAGTGTATTAAGATAGAGAAGAGAAAAACCATATCCATCCACCTGTTGTTTTATGCTTCACAGTCACAGGTACTTGTGATTGTGACAGACGGACGGCAAAACAATCTGTCCGCTGTTTACAAATGAAACCTTGAGCCGGATGCGGATATAGAGAGACTGGAAGTGACTGGAGATGTCAGCATCATTTAGGGCTGTGTTTCCTACTTTCTCTATGGTATTTTTTTTTAGTTATCGTATGGCATTATTTGCTGCAAGGTCCAGAGCCAGTTTTGTTGCACTCTTAGCACCGCCCGGGGTCACGTGTAGGGTTTTTAAGGTAGTTCCTGCGGACGTGGAGCAATATCGACCAGTAACGACCACTGTTAGAAACAGTGACCGGGACCGACGGCTTAACGTGCCCTCCGAAGCACGGAATCCGTTTTCTTTCAGACAATCAGGTGGATTCAGCCTGCATTGTCCTAACCAAACTGGGGAAACTCTCACAAAGTGATAAATAGACAAATATCAACTTTGTGTTCCCCCCTGGGAATCGAACCCAGGACCTCCGGATCGTGAGCCCATGGCTCAGACTACGGAGGCAGTTATGATTTATTATTCTCTATGGTATATTATAGGTTTGCTCTTAACCCTTTTCTAGATCAAATCTAACATTATCATTATCCGATCCATGCTACTGCTCTGCTCTAACTTCGATCAACTGATTTATCGTCTGTTCGATTTGTTAGAGAATGCTATCGATTCGGTGAGGTCACGACTAAACTAAATTATTGCCGTCCCTCTTTCTGTTCTTTCCATAGTCAAGATTTGGTGAACTAGAACTATCTAAGGGCAACCAGTAATGTTATATAAAAATTCTGACGGTTCCGAATTCAAACTGTTAAATTCCATGCCTTTTTCGGCACCAAACATTACTGAAGGTACAACACGCGGTCACAAATATTACACATGGACTAAATTTGGCTTTGTAGAGCGGTATCTGTATCTCTATCACACTCGAATGACTAGAAAACTCTTAGAAAAGATGTGCATTACTTATAGTACTGAAATACAATAAAATTGGCTCTTCTATAATTTTTATGTTTATGTTTTTCCGTACAAAAAGACCGTGGCTATTATTATTTAGGCTGCGTAATGTTGGACATGATTTAATTTCAAATATCTGACAAGAATCTCTTTGAGCGAGCCTTTGATGTACACCGGTTTTATAACGCTTATTGTCTGCGTTTTGTAATACTTTTTTGGATGATGCAGCGTAATTATCATTTCTTTACGTGGCGTTTACTTATAAACTTATATAATATTATCTTTTTTACTTGTTTCCTTGTTTATTTTAATCGTGAAGGATCAAAATTTGTAGCTCCGTTAGGCCGCTTGCGCACTGCTCCAATTATACGATTCGTATTCGTTCCTGTCCGTGAAAATTCCATACAAAACGGATTTGGATGAGTGCGAAAGCTGTCATACATTTACTAGGAAGGCCACTTCGGATCAGATTCGGATTCGAATCGGATTTGGACCAGTAGGTACGCAAGCGTCCTTAGTGTATTATTATTAGAGCAATGCTCGCTGCATGTACTCTGTGTCGTCTGCGTAAATAATAGAGGTCAGTGTCGTCTGCAACACAAAATTATTGACAAAAATGGCGGCGCCATTTTCTTCGCCCAGGCCATGGGCCCAGGCAGCTTTAATATGGCAACACATTAGATATTTTGTATGAAAAATTTGGTGATGCCAGTTGAAATAATTTTAGTTCCGTTTCAAAAGTTTTGTGTCGCAGTAAGTAAACTCATTGTAAAGTTACAGCACAGATTCAATCCTTAACTAAATTTAACGTTATTTTCTGATAAATTATGTATTATTAGGTAAGTAATAAAATAATTTACACATCTATTTAGTCATTGTTATATAATTTATTTCTTACAAAAGTTATATTACAGAAAGTTAAAATAATTTTCTCGCCATGTTCACAACACACTGCGCTACGCGCTACGTCGTCGCAACTAAACAACATTAACCGAAAAAAATAACAGGAAATGAAAAATTACCACCACGGTCAGACAAATTGTATGGAAAAACGTTTTTTTTTTTTTCTGAAAGAATTTATTCTTTATCGCGATATTCATTCTTTACTCAAATTCGTATTGAAAACTTCTCCAAAAGTAAACATTGGTGTACCAGTACAAGAAGTTGTACCAATATTCTGAAGGTGTACCAGCTCACTACGTAGTTTTAAGAGGAAACAGGTGTGCTCGAAGTGTAAGTCTACAAAGTCTCTTAACCAAGGCTTAACCAAGTTGTACGGCGTTGTGAGAACTATACGCGGGTTGGCGAGTGAATACGGGATGGCTTGGTGCATGTGCTAAAATAATAATAATAATAATAGTCCTCCCAACCGATTTTCGGTGACGGCGGCCAATCTCTCAGAGATCAGCCAACTGCGCGGGACTAGTTTTTAGTGCCCAAGTGTTTGCGCAACACACAAGTGCACTCTCTATTCCTTCAATCTCTTATTCTGATGGGACAGACTGACTGACACGATCAGAGAGAAATCAGGCGCAGGACCGACTATTTACATGCCCATCCGACAGCATGGAGATATTAAGGCCTTTGATTGTGCTAGGAGATATTACTTCTTGCCAAACTTCAAGATCCTAGGTCACCGGGAAGTACCCTATAGGTTTTGCCTTCCTCAAGATTCAAAAACCTATCCTATAGGGTACTTCCCGTTGACCTACAATCATGAAATTTAGTGTCTAATAGCACAATCAAAGGAAAAAATCCGAAAACTGTAAATTTGTTAATTTATCACGAAATATAAAGGATTTTGTCATTACAAACTTATTTTTGTAGTCTTCTCCCTATATCTAGTATGGGGACAACAGCAAAGTTAAGTTTGTCCTTTAGTCCAGTTCATATTTTTGTGTGAAGAAAAGTCTTTACAATGGTTACCTTCGGGTGAACAAAATTGTGGGTTCTATATTCGGTTTAAATATGTTGGTACTGAAGCCTCGGTGAGCGAGTCCGATTCGCACTTGACCGGTTTTTTTTTCGCATTTTGATCGAAGTATATTCCTTGGAAATCGTTTTTCACTTTCATGGGCAGATTTATAATCCTTTAGGGTGCATATGCATATAATACCCTTTCTGTTACACCCTGTAGAACCATTGAACCCAAAATTATGTGTCCCAATAGGTGTTTTATGCTCATTATTTTCATACAAAGTTACACACGTAGCATATTCGTAGCATACTCGTAGCATATTCGTAGCACTTTCGTAGCGTTCTACAAGTTAGCCAAATCATACACAAAATCACAAAAAAAATAGGCTTTCCCATACAAATTGTTTAATGGAGGTTTTAGTATGGGAAAGTCATATTTTTTTCTTTTCCTGAAAGAATTTAGGAGCAACCTATTTCAGTTTTCGGGCCGCTGTCCCATACAAACACCCGGTATTTTAATAAGCATGTCTAAGACCCTGTAAAACACTCTTTAGACCTTTGATACGTATTGAACGTGTGTAGGTGTTGTTTTGGAAGCTTGATCGTTTAACGTAGGATTGATGATGTCACTACCTCCCTTTCCCCATCCTTTTCCTGAGGAACGCAATAAAGAGGGTATTTTGTGCACCGAAAAATGTCAAGCTGACAGGTGTCAATCGCCCCATTTTGCCCTCGTGCTCAGCCGGTCAACATCGAGTTCCGACGCTGTAATATTTCTGGGCAGAATTAGCCATAATCCCACATTTTTTGGCTTTTAACAACCGCGCCGCGCCATCACAATCCCAAGAAACCAAGAAGAAGGAAAATCGGCGGTCTGGGGCCCCACGACGAGGATTCGAAGCCACGAGGTTAAGACGCCATCGGTAAGCGTTCCTCTCCTAATACAGTCCACTTGCATTTTTCCCCATCATTTTTGGTCCTTTCGACCCTGATAACCCCTATTTTCGTGGCATCATCTCATTTTTTGGGGCATTTTTCACACATTTCCATTCATATTTCTCGTTAATTTTCATATCGCCATATTTAATTTTGTTAGGTTGGTACTTTACCATAGACATCGGATATAGTACTAGTGTTGTCTTTCACTTGAATCATATCGATAAGGTAAATTGACTCAACTCATTCTTTCCGGTTTTGGTACAGCACTAATTTTCAAACGTTTTTAGGTCAGCACTAGTGAGTTTATTTTTATAAATTAGCAACACTCGTTGAAGTGTCAACTGTCAATCAAATATTTAACCTATAAAATGTCTATCAAAGGTAATAACGACAAGGATTGCCTGCAAAACATTCCGGAAAATGTTGATGCAGGAAAGTATAAAGAAATGCACATAATTATGAACATCAATAGCAAGTATATGTGCGGTTTGTATGATTTGGCCAACAAGTTAAGCTCATGTCCTGAAGACAAATTGTTGTCGGCGACTTTCAGGGCTCGTTTTAGGGATATTTCTGATTTTCGTGATAAATTCCAAAATGCAGTGACATTCTTAGCCGCAAACTGCTCTGACGAGGCATCGCGACAGGAATTTGACAAGATTTATCAAAATTTCCATGAAATGTATTACTCGGTGCAGGTGTTACAAGAATCATTTTGCAAGCCAACGGTTGGTCAATCAAACGGCAGCAACAGCAGTCAGTTATGTCTACCTAAAATTACCATACAATCCTTTACAGGCAATTACACTGAATGGCCTAATTTCATAGCTTTGTATGACAGCTTAGTGCATCATGTTGACGACATACCACATGTTAGGAAAATGCACTACCTGATGAGTTTCTTAGATAGGGAACCGAAAAATCTAATCAAACATTTGGAGATCTCTTCGGAGAATTACTTAAAAGCATACGATTTGCTCAAGGAGCGATATGAAAACAGAAGAATAATTGCTGATAAACATGTAGAACAGATTTTAGCACTAGGGAACATTAATCAAAACAACTTAACCAACAACTTAAGGAAATTTATCAATACTTTAAAAGAGAATTTGCAAGCCCTTGCTGCGCTTAAGTTTGAGGTTGACTCTTGGAGTTTTCTATTGCTACACATCATTGTTAGGAAGCTACCAATTGATCTGCGTAGTAGATTTGAAATTGACTATTCAAAACAATCAAACATTATTCCCAAATTTGATGACTTATTATTTTTTTTGGAAGCGCACCTTAGGGTCCTAGAGTCAGTTTCAACTAAAGGGCAAGTGAGCGGTGGTTCTTCACACAACAATCAAAACAAAGTTTTGGCGGTTCATACATCTTCGACTTTCAAGTGTCCATCTTGCAACGGTGAACATAATCTTTATTCATGCGACAAATTCAATTCTATGACAACTACCCAGCGTAGGGAGTTTGTTAAAGCAAACAGGTTATGCTATAATTGTATGCGGAATCACTCGGTGAATAATTGTTCATCAAAATCGTCATGTCAGGTTTGTGGTGGGCGGCACCATACTAAACTTCATATGGAACAAACTGTTTCTTCAGGTTTGACTTTATCTGAATGTCCGGCTACGTCTCTTGCTCCTCAAGATAATGAGTCTGCTGTGTCGAACAACTGTTCCACAGTCCAGTCTCTACATGCACATAGTATTCCTAGCGGGGGATATACTATGCTGGTAGGTACTGCCTTGGTAGGGGTCCAAGATATCAACGGCAACATTCATCGGGTACGGGCTGCACTAGATAATGGCAGCCAAGTAACTCTTATTACGGAAAGGTTGGCACAGATGTTACGGTTACCACGTTCAACTTCTGGCTCTTTATACGGTGTGGGAGGGTGTAAGGCACCACGCACTAATGGTACTATTGAGTGCACCATCAAGGCTATTCAGGATTGTTCGCAACCACCTTTGGTGACTCGTGCTATCATAATGAAGCATGTAATGCGAGATTTACCAAGTGTTCAAATCTCTTCTCGGGTGCTCGACAAGTGCAAAGGTCTTGATCTTGCTGACAAAGAATTATGCAATCCGGGTCCTATTGATTTGTTGATCGGTCTTGATCTATATGGTCAGGTTGTTGATGGGAGGAAACTTTCATTGGGGGAAGGCTTTCCATATGCTTTCGGTTCTATTTTCGGATGGGTTTTAATGGGTAGAGCTCCGACGGACTCTACATATTCCAACTTTTCTGGTTTGACTACTCTGTCTTGTACAGTGGGTCTTGACTCTATCGTTGCAAAATTTTGGGAGGTAGAGCAGGTTCCAGCTGATCGTGTGCAAGATCCAGAGGATGTACAATGCGAAAAACATTTTGTGGAAACTCATAGTAGAGATGACACAGGACGGTTTATAGTTCGTTTACCGTTCAAGACTGAACACAAACCTTTGGGTGAAACTCACACCAAAGCTTTGAAGTGTTTTCACCATTTGGAACGCAAACTTCAAAAGGATCCATGCCTTCGTGAACTCTACATAGCTTTTTGGAAGGATTATTTGGAAGCAGGGCATATGCGACCGATCTCATGTGTTCCATCTCTAGACAGATGTTATTTTTCACATCACGGTGTGCTCAAAGAGCAAAGCAGCAGCACCAAGCTCCGTTCTGTTTTAAATGCGTCACAAGCCAGCAGCACCGGTGTCTCCTTAAATCAGATATTACTCTCTGGTCCTAAGCTTCAACAAAATGTTGCGGATGTCATTCTTCGTTTCAGGACGCATGCTATTGTTTTCACATGCGATATCAAGCAAATGTACCGTCAAGTGCGCATGCATGAAGAGGACTGCAGGTACCAAACAATATTTTGGCGTGAATCTCCTGAACTTCCACTTCAGCAATTCGAGCTTACGACTGTCATCTATGGAGTCACCAGCTCAGCTTTCCTGGCTATGCGTGTCATACGTGAGCTTGCGTCGCTCAACAAGGATGCTTATCCCGAAGCAGCTCGTGTTTTAATGGAGGATATCTTCGTCGATGATATCATTACGGGTAGTAACGATCTTGCATCTGCCAAGTCTCTACAGCAGCAGGTGGGAGATATACTATCTCAAGGCGGATTTCAACTTCGTAAATGGGCTAGCAACTCGAATGAATTATTACAAGATCTTCCCAAGGATCATCTCGAAACTCCGTTACGCTTTGAGGAGTCGGGAGATAACATTTTCAAGGTTCTGGGAATTGAGTGGAATTCCAAACTCGATAGTTTCGTCTATCGCGTATCCAGCTTTGGTAAATGTACTACCAAGCGTGAGATACTGTCAAATATTGCTCGTATATACGATCCCTGTGGCTTCTTAGCTCCTGTTACGTTCTATGCGAAGGTTGTCATGCAACGTTTGTGGTCATACGAACTCGGTTGGGACGACCAGCTTCCGGAGGATTTCCAACTCATTTGGAAAACCTTTGTCGAGGGTTTTGGTTTTCTGGGTCAGTCACAGGTACCCCGTTTTATACTTAGCGAAAATGCAGAGCGATGTGATCTCATCGGCTTCTGTGATGCGTCTGAAGCTGGATACGCGGCAGTAGTCTACCTGCGTGTGGTGGATTTGTCAGGCGAAGTGAATATTCATTTGCTTTTAGCAAAATCAAGGGTGGCTCCTATTAAACAAAAGTGGACCATACCTCGTCTTGAGCTCTCTGGCGCCCTTCTTCTGGCAAATTTACTTGCTCACGTGACTAATGTACTAAAAGGAAACGTAAACATCTCTGACACCATCGCTTGGTGTGATTCTAAAATTGTTTTAGCGTGGCTGCGCACGTCACCTCATAAACTGCAGACGTTCGAAGGAAATCGCGTCTCGCAAATTTCGGGTCTTATTCCGTCAGCTCAATGGCGACATGTTCCATCAGTACTCAATCCTGCCGATTGTGCGAGCAGAGGTTTGCAGCCAGTTGACCTTTTAAAACATCCATTATGGTGGTCACCCACTTGGTTGAAAGACGACGCTCTTTCCTGGCCATCAGATGATTCAGTGGATATTAATGAGGATTTTCCTGGACTCAAGCCTGTACTGTCATTGGCGACTCAGTACGTCATTGATAAATCAACTCCGGTTCTTGACAAACCTGATCCAATCATCACTCGTTTCAGTTCTTTTTCGCGTCTTCAGCGTGTATTGGCTTGGACATTGCGTTTCGCTCACAACTCACGTCATCCAAACGAGAAATTCACTGGACCGTTGAGCGTTCGAGAGTTGGATAATTCACTTCACAAGGCTGTACGTTTGGTGCAGAAGGAAGTTTTCGCCGATTCTATCGAATCTATTTCAAAGGGCCGATCGCTTAAAAGCTCGATTTCTAATCTGAGTCCTTACGTAGACCCTGAAGGTCTGTTACGCGTCGGTGGAAGGATTAGACATTCGAATTTACCACATGCTGCAAAGCACCCTATCCTGCTGCCCAAATCACATCATTTCACAGACTTGGTTGTGGATTACTACCATCAAGCTAATCTGCACGTGGGTCCCTCCACTTTGATGAACATTTTGAGGCAGAAATTTTGGGTCTTGTCAGGACGCAGCGTAGCCAGACATAGAGTCTATCGTTGTCAACGTTGTCATCGGCTTAAGGCAAAAACTTTAGAGCCTTTTATGGCTGATCTTCCTCCTTCACGTATTCGTCAAGCGCGCCCTTTCCAAAAAGTGGGCATAGACATGGCGGGACCATTCAATATAAAAGTTTCCACGGTTAGGAACTCTAAGATTCGGAAGGCATATCTTTGTCTCTACATCTGCCTCGTGGTAAAATCGGTGCACTTAGAGGTCACCTCTGAGCTCAGTACTGAGTCTTTCATGGCGAGCTTTCGTCGATTTGTATCACGCAGAGGTATGGTTTCTGATATTTATACCGATCAAGGTAAAAACTTTCAAGGCGCAAAGCGCTATATCAGCGAGGTAGAGTCTTTTCTCTCACAAAACAAAGACCGCATTAATGATGCTTTCGTTAAAGCTAATGTTACATGGCACATGAACCCTCCTTATGCTCCACATATGGGCGGTTTATGGGAGTCTTCAGTTAAATCAGCCAAGCAGCTCCTTAAAAGGACTATAGGCGAACAAGTCCTCACTTTTGAGGAATTAACCACTGTTTTTGCGCAAGTTGAATCAGTGCTTAATTCTAGACCACTGTGTCCTTTATCCGAGAGTCCTGATGACACCGAAGTACTCACACCCGGGCATTTTCTTATTGGCCAGCCATTGGTTAGCCCACCCGATTATGATTTTGACCATCTACCTGTATCGCGCTTGTCTCGTTGGCAGTTAGTTCAGAAAATATCTCAACACTTCTGGCGCAGGTGGCACCTTGAATACTTGCACCATTACAACAACGCCCCAAATGGCATACAAAATCTCCTGATCTCAAGCTTGGAGACTTAGTTCTCATTAAAGAGGATAATTCGCCTCCTTTACAATGGCGAAAGGGCAGAGTGATCAAGTTGCATCCTGGCGCTGATAATATTGTACGCGTGGTAGAGCTGAAAACCGCCAACGGCAGTTGTCTCAGATCAGTGACTAAACTTAGTCCACTGCCTTACCAAAACTAAATTTACTAGCTTGCTGACTTACTTTAGGTTAGGTGTTAATTAGGTAACGTTATATTTAGTTTTATTCATACAATAGGAACTTCAACTATAATTTTTTGTTTTAGTACTTAAAACTTTAAAACTTTGTAAAGAGCTCGGTAGCTCTTTGGGGGGCGGTATGATACGTATTGAACGTGTGTAGGTGTTGTTTTGGAAGCTTGATCGTTTAACGTAGGATTGATGATGTCACTACCTCCCTTTCCCCATCCTTTTCCTGAGGAACGCAATAAAGAGGGTATTTTGTGCACCGAAAAATGTCAAGTTGACAGGTGTCAATCGCCCCATTTTGCCCTCGCGCTCAGCCGGTCAACATCGAGTTCCGACGCTGTAATATTTCTGGGCAGAATTAGCCATAATCCCACATTTTTTGGCTTTTAACAACCGCGCCGCGCCATCACAATCCCAAGAAACCAAGAAGAAGGAAAATCGGCGGTCTGGGGCCCCACGACGAGGATTCGAAGCCACGAGGTTAAGACGCCATCGGTAAGCGTTCCTCTCCTAATACAGTCCACTTGCATTTTTCCCCATCAGTCATTAATTAGCTTTTATAAAGGCCCGTGCCGAGCTGCAAGACTCCATAATTGCTATAATTTGTCTATTAGCACTCCGTAGCATTAGTACAGTTCTAGCATTCCATTGGAATGATTTCCTAATTTCTGTATGCTGCTTGTGGTTGGCACATTCGTATCATCTCCCGTGTAAACAGGCAACAATTATGCAGAGCGGGCTAACAAAATGTGTAAATGGAGCAATTACCGCTTGTCTATGTAGGCTGCCGTACAATTAGTGGCTTGCTAATAGTTTTCATCACCAATAGTTTCAAGCGATACGTTGTGTGAGAACACATCAGACCGTGATCGTCTCTCGTTGCAATCACTACATTTTTTTTTACTCCGCGCATTTTAACTTTAAATTCTTTACTTACTTTTCATTCATCTAACACTTCTGTTGTCGATTCGAATTGCATCGTTTACTATAAGCGGAGGATATCTGGCTTTAGCTTGTGGTGAGCTTTGATTTATTCTTCTTTGTTTTATTCAAATTTAGTGTGAATTTATAATTCCTTCGTTCGCGTTTGGTCGTAAATAAAGTGATAGAGCTAACAGCCCGTGAAGTTAGATTTATTTGGCAGAAGTAGGTCGCTGGTGCAGGGTTCTAGAGGGTAGAAATTATATAGCCTCGCATTCAGAGCACAAGAAATTTATGTTAACGACTACAAAATGTAGTTGAAATGGGAATGTGAAGCTTTTACCTATATTTTTACGTTATAGTTTTTATTGAGCTCGTTAAATTAAATTTGCTATACTTTTGATTTATTTTCATTCTTGCTGTTATTTTTCTTGAATATGAGCTGGCATAAAAGCTGAACTGTTTTTTCGATTACATTGAAATACTTAGTTCGTTTAAAGAATACACGAAGAAAAGATACTGTATAAAAACGTAATGTAACGTCCCCAACCGATTTTAAAGCTCACAACGCTCTACTACATGCTCATAAAATCCGGTTTTAAAACATTAATCACCGTGAACGTAGTAACATAGATTTTGATTTCGTTTCCGAATTTACTTTTCATTTCGTTTGCTTTGTAAATGTTTATCAAATTTTTGAATTGTAAATGAAACAGCAGTTTGTTTCATAAAGATTTAGTGCTAGCTTTACAAGGAAAATACAAGGTACAAAACGGAAAAAACAAATGTAAGGGAAGTAGGAATAAGTTTGCAACCCTCATAAATAATTCTTACGTTGATAGCTATGAAACGAAACAGTACGGTTTATTCACATTTTTAACAAGACTTGAATATTGCGGAATACAAATGGAATTTTTAGACTTTTCACACTTTCATAATATTTGGTGTGAAGTTGGCATGGCAAGCGTGATGTTTTGAAATCAAATACTTATACTGTTCGTTTGTCTCTAATTAAATTGTCTCTACAATTTGAATATTGCATAGTGTTACCAGGGCTACTAAATTAAGATTATCTAATGAACATTAATGATAATGTATTTTCCTTTCGAAATAAGAACGACAAACAAAGCTTAATTAATAAGACATTGATCGGTGCCAAACGAAGGTCTCAGTAGGAGGCAGTTAATATCAGGTAACATCAAGTGCCTACGCAAATAATAGATCAAATCAAACACTAAACTCTGTTTAGCAACTAGTGGGCCGAGTGCTCAACAGATTTCATCCAACAGCTGCTTCGCTATTTCTCGCCCAGGGTTGTTTGAGCTCTCGATGTTCTTTGAAAGCAGTTCGGTTGTTTGATAAGGGGAGGTCTAGGTGGAGTGGATAGGTTGTCTGTGCAGTGGGGGTCTGGGCCATTCATTCGGTGCTCGGTCCCAGGCCGGGGGCGGCGCTCATTGCTCGTGTCCGCTGTGCGCATGCGCGTCCCCTGACCCACTTGGAGCGCCGCGCCGCCGCCGCGCCACCGCCGCCGTCGACGCCGCGCCGCGCGCCGGCCGGATGGCGGCCTGATTACGCCAAGGTTGGCAAATCAACCGGCGACTCGGGATCCTCAGACATAGTGACGCGCGCCTACAAACGAAACTCCTCTCGATTAGAATAGATTTCCATGTACGAAATAATAGAGTCGAGGATTTTATCCGTGTTATTTATAGCCCATACCTAACTGATCTACCTAAGCATTAAGCTTCCAGTAGTTCATCTAGATCAGATAGTGTTACCGCCATAAAAATGGTTGTACTTATTCGGATTAAAATCAAGGCCGCAACATTAAAATTTTGAGTGTTAAAATCTGGCATGTAGTTACAATGATTCATGGTGATGCAATGTTTGAGATAGGCTGCTTTATTACGCTTCTACACCGAGCATTGTTAAATATTGATTAGCGTGTGCGGTCTAAAATACATTCCACACAATGTTGGAAATTTTGTTTTGGGGGTATCTTGTCTAAAGGCAGACACTTTCACTTTAAGTGTCACTCTTCTTGTCAGTTGTCACCTTAATTTGATCACGCTTCAGTAATTAGTCATCAGCGGACTCTGTGTAAAGTGTGTAGCGACATGGGCGTCCTCCATTCCATGTTTATTTAGCGTCTGCTCTATAGATAGAGCTCAATTACAATGATCGATCACGACAGTCGAGCTACCGTTGGCTGTTACACGGTTAATAAGGAACTCATTGTGTAGGTGACGCGGTGGTTTTATATTTATCGATAAAAATTCCACCTCACGTTGACAGCACTATCCCAAATTGTAATGGATGAGTGTTTTGACAATTTGATCCAAATAGTTAGGGTGTTACGATAGACTTTTAATGAATCGGTTTTAAATTGTGATTTTTCTTTTGTTTTCAGGTTAACAAAGCAGACAACAGTGCAGTTCAACAACATTTAGGCGGACTTTTGGATTATGAAGAAGTTTAATTTTTAATTATTTACTTTTACTTTTTTTAAACATTGACCATCCAGTCCAGTTAGAACTAATAGAACAACAAAGAAAATTGCATAAGCGATTCTCTATTGTTATGTAAAAAAAATACCCATCAATGTCGTATGCTAATATTTCTTCTTCCCTACGCTTCAGCAAAGAAGAGACAAGAAGTAGAGAAGAGACAAATCAAGAAGAAGAAGAAAAAGAAGATGTTGGTGCCTCGCGCATCAATATTAGTGCCCTACATCTACCCTGTAGATCCGAATTTGTTTGAAGTGAGGCGACAAATTCGGTTCTAGAGAGGTTTGTGTGGTGCATGCACTGCGACTATCAACAATCAACATTGCAAGATTCCTGGACTAGCCGTAAATTTGTATATCTTTTAAATATTATGTAACTAATTGACAGTAATGTTAACCTTGTAGCTAATTATGGTGCAATTATTAATGTTGAATAATATTCTAGATGATCTGTTCTTCGTACTGATTATGTACCTAAACATTTCTTTGTTTGCTTCTATGGGGTTAGAAATTTCTAAAACTTCTTGATAAATTTTAAACGACCTTGTAGGTACTAAAATATGTACCTTGTAGATAATTTTACTATTCTGTTAACAAAATATAAATTAGTATTTTTTCGAGGGAAAGTAACTAGGTAATATTTACATTAAAAATATTTTAAAAAAACGCGGAGTGGAAAGGTAAATGCTTAGAATTTTACTTTAGGTATTTTGTTTTGTTGTATTTTTACCTAGATAGTCCACTTCATGAAAAATTGGTTTATTTTTAGGGTTTTATGGTATCTAATGTAAAATGTATGTCATAATCATCATTTAAAAATTTTAAAGCATGTCTTACCACACCCTTTGTCTGATCCAGTACAATGCATAATTATGATCATGTTTTTAATTTAGAAATAAAATTAGTAGAATAAATAAGTACTTTGTCATAAGCATAGCAGTACTTAAACAAACTTTAAAGCAGAGTAGAGCCTACAAATAAGAATGTATTGCCCTTGTAATTTTAAAATTAAAGAAACACACATAGTTAACAATTAATACTAGTAAATTATCACAGCATTTGACAGAATAATCTTAATTTAAAACCTTTATGACAATAAAGTTTGAAATTATATGTTCGGAAGTTGAGGAGAAGTGAAGGAGTATTACCTACCCCTTACAAAAAATCATTTCCTTTCGATTAGGTATGTTTGTATGATTAAATATCTTATTTATAGGATCTACATTTTTACATTAACTTGTCTTGATGTAAACATTACATAATATTGCCAACATGCTCTAGTCTAGTACACCAAGGCTGAATAGCCTTGCTTCCTATTTCTATAATCTTCTTTTATTTCTCTCATATTATTTCTAAAGCTTCGTTCTGTCTTCCATTATTTAAAATTTCATTAAAAATAATTTGTTTTTTCAAATGGCTTTCATCGCTCCTTTCAAAATTTGGGCTTATACAAAACTTTAAATTCTGTGCATATGTTTTTAGTCTATTTACTCAAAGATTTTATTTTTATTTTCCAATATGAATAACAATTACTGTAATATCTTGATTTCAAAAAATAAAGATACCACACAAAATCTTTGTTTTATTTTAAGATTCCCTTTTGCATGAATTGCCTAAATAGTCAGTAATATTTATAGGAATTGCACAGCAACTGATCTGAGCATCTTAAAAATATTGGATAGATTATTCTATCGCTAAATACCTAAATTAATATTCATTCAATCCGGTATAATTCTATAATCACGTAGTCATGTAGAGCTGATTGATGTAAAACTTAAATATTATAATTAATTTAAGAAAGCTCTATGGACCTATTTCCTACATTCAAAAATAATACACAATTTATATAGATAAAATAATTTTATAATGGGCGTTCAGTTTAATCAATACAACAAACTAAAATTAAGCAGAATCATACTCCTATGGTATTACTAGATGGCAGCACTGCAGTAAATTCAGCTACTACACGATAGATGGCGCACCAAATACGTTTCTGTTTGTAAAGTTCCTACTCAGTACGAGATGGCAGCACTAGTTGAGTATCAAACGGGCGAAAATATTTATGATGATCTCAATTTAGTAAGAATTTATCTTATGCTAGTTTCGAATTCTATACAAAGATTGTCACTGATTTAGTATCGATTTCAAGGAAAGAAAATTAATAAATATTACATATAGATGAAAAAACTAATGCTACCTATTGAAAGAAAGTGGTCCTTTGATGGTCCAGCATAAATCTGTACTAATTTCAAGTGAACCTATTTTCTATTAGAGGTATATTCTTGAGCCTTCCACTTCCACAAATCATCAAAATCTTACAACTTTCATTTAAGCGGATAAAACCTGAATGACTGGATTATAAGAAGTAAGCATGAATGCCTCTTCATTGATAAGATGATGATACGTTGACTAAATGTATTATGAATTCTATGTTATTTCAGTCAAAAGTGGCGTGCTCCAACATGAGCAATATCCCAACAAAGCTCACGAAGGTATTATCAGGGCGGCAGGAGTATAAGGAGCGAGCAAGATTAGGTACCTTATCAAAGATGACAATATACCTATATCGGGTTTAAGGGACATCGTCGTCGGTCAAACTGATAGGGGTTGCTTAATCCACAAAACTGAACAACTTTACACTAGATAATTCTTTCAAGAAATGAATTACAAATTGTCTGATCGAGGTGGTCATTTTGTATGGGAAAGTCAAAGTTATAAATAAAAATATCCAGTTTCGTTGACTGAACAACCATTATTAGTACGCCGTCCCTTACACCCCGTGTTGATGCTAAAGCAATGATGCACTGGTCGAACTAATCCATACATTTTATGTAATGCTTAAATATTTCCATCAAAATAGCATGTTCCAAGATACGCAATCTGAAAAATGCTTACAAAAGTTCTAGGACAGGAGTACAAGAAGCGAGCGTAGATCACCTTATCATTGATGATGCATTCGTTTGCACTGCACAATCATTTTATGTTCGAACGTACTACCTGATATATTTCTGTCAAAAACAGCGTGTCCCAAGATGAGCAATATCCCAACGAAGCTCACGAAGGTACCAGGCTAGCAGGAGTACAAGGAGCGAGCAAGATTAATGGTGTTGGGCCGGCAGACAACCGCGGCCTGTTTGACAAGCGCAGGTGTGCTATTTTCATAATTGGCCCGACCGCCCGAGAGCTCAAACGACCCGCGCCCTTTCAGCTTTCAGGAAACCGTATCTTTTATGGATATCAGTGAATATTTTATGTTGCTTGTGTTCTGCAACTCTGAAATGTTGCCAAAGAATAAAGTAACCACTTTTTTATAAACATCGTTGTATTTCAAGAGGCAGGAGGAAAAAGAAATTTGCGTTTACGAACACACAATTTATTTACAATGAGTTGATTAAATTAGCTGTTTAGTCTCTCAGGGCGCTTAGATTTTGCCAAATGCTTTGCCTATGTATTTTCTTCTTTTGTATTCATTTAATAATTATAATAGAGCAGCGTCACTCATTAGGGATTATGTACTCCTCCACATAAGTCTGACCCAAGTATTTTGGACACGAAAATCTGACATAAAAGCATCTAGGGGCACCTTACCTAATGAACACTATTAATCATCGAAGCAGCTTGTCCAACTCAGTTCTTAAAGAGCAAAGCGCTCCTCGACACGGCCTTAAGCCGCCATGTGTGCCAAAACTAACGATGTACCATTCCAAGTTTAAAAAATACAGGGATGGATGGGGCGCGATTTTGGAGTCCCTTTAAATTGTACAACACTTAACTCTATAATTTAACTATTTTCTTTACTTTTTCGATGCGAAAATAAATTAACCTTTTTGATTAGACTCTTGGCATAATCCTTATGACTTGAAAATTAGAAAATTCCAAGAATAATATTTGAGTTTGGTGTATTGCCGAATTATAGTACATCGACCGCGAAAATCGCGGAAACAGCCCACAAAATGTGACAACACAGCCTTAAATATATTTCTATTACATACAATACAAACTAGCTGGCAAAAGTAGGTATTTATTCAATTCACTAGTTATAATCACGAATTTCTTTCGAGACCAACAGATGTCAAGTAGGTAGGAGACGCGAGAAATCGAGAACGATTAGCAGCTCAAAGAATTATACCCCATGTAGGTTCAGTGATATAAGAATCGACCCACATCCGAATGTCGAAAATTGTGTAACTCTGGACTGCATTGAAAGCCAGGAAGGGCCCCGTCAGAACTACTATTATACTGCACATAATTAATGAACTGCTTATTCAAATACATTTAAAACTATTATTCATGCCGTTTACGTTTCAAAAGTTCCGACCATTTCTTTGAAAGGACTCCTTTTTGGTTATTAATTAAAAAATCTTGCCGTCTTCTGCGATTTTTAAATAGTTACAAGTTAAGGTGGAACGGATTGTAAAGCGTAAATATTTTTTGTCGGTTAATCATTATTTTTGGCAATTATACCTTCGAGTGGCAAAAGCTTGTTTTTGTTGGTAACTATTTCAATACTATTTTGATTTTTTTATCAACTGACATACAGTTACACGATATAATACAGCTAATGGCACTCTACAGCACACATATTATAGGTAATGTACCTATTTGAGTCTACATTGATTTTTCATAATAAAGTAATTCACAATCTTACTGGTAAGTACAAAGTTGACATAAAAAAAATGCTTCAATAGGATAAAATAAAATTTAACCAAAACACAAAAATGGCCTTTGAGACAAAACAACAGGACAAATATTTATCATATTATTGCTCAAGTCTTTATATAACATAATAACCTTACCCACGTCACATACTTCAATAAAACAGCCAGCGAGTGACGACACGACGCAAAAAAACTTTCATCAGCGCAGTCGGTTACAAGAAAATGTTTCTGCAAAAATAAAGCTTCCATCGTCTTTGATACAAACCGACCAATCTTAGGTGACCCGCCCCGCCCCGGTTCTTGCCCTACCATCGGTATTATAAAAGTATCAACGCGTGTCTGTCATTATAGGTTTTACCTTTTTTACCTGTCTGTGCAACATCTAGGTGATTTTGCACATGTAGATTTGGTACGTTACCCGGCGAAGATACAGTATAGATTAGTTTTATAGTTCGTTAATTTTAGGTGCCTTAAGCATGAAATACTTACTTAGCAAACAGTAGGACAACGAGGTAACTGTGCTGGAAAGTTACTTCCTTCTTCTATTCTGTGGAAATTACCGAAAAAGCACAGGCAAAACCGACGACAACAACAGTGCTCAAACAGAATACATACCATCCTATACCCAAGCACAGTTCAGTCGGGACTGGTGAAAAGAGATTTCCCGGAATTTGTGCGATGTTTTTCCCCGTTTCTTTTGACATTTTCGCCGTCCTGACGCCCCCATCCCCCTCTCATTATTATTATTTTCAACGAGTCTTACCAAGTGAGTGGCGAGACTCGCCCAGTCTCTCCGTAGTGTTTTTAGGGGCTCCCAGCTTGACAAAATGAGTGCAGAGGAAAAATAAGTTCGTTTTGAAATACAGTTGCTTCAGTTATCACATGATTAAGTATCAAAATTAAGTATCCAACTTTGTCAAATTTCATCCACAATGCGTATGAATTTGCGAGAAATAGCTTATGAAATAGTAGGTTTAGAAAGATTTTTTTTGTTGAATGATTTAATACCTAATTTATTGTTGAGTCAAAAGACAAACATGCTAATAAAAATCAGCATCGTTATGATGATATTATGATAACTAATAAGTTTCAAACTCGTCCTGAAAAGTTCTTTACAAGCACTATCCGCCATTTTGTATTCGCGAAAATTCAAATGTATTCGACCTTCTCGATCTCACACAAAGAATTTATATTCGAACATTCACATTGAAACGGATAGCGCTTTTCGATTAAGGCTTGCTGTTCGCACGAGAGTAGGTATTTTGCGCCGTCCGAGCAGCGCGGGGCATACTTCGCGCACACAGCCCGGCAGTGAACTCGCATGACCCCGGCCGGCGACACAGTATACGAAAATTAGTAGTAGGATAATTATAATTACCCAGTCATTCTGAATTTTGTCGCAGGAATCGAACGGTTGTTTTAAATTGGCATACTTACGAATTATGGGTCACTCTATTTAAAAAACAAAAATAATGGTGGTCCAGGACCATGTGGATTCGCAGCCATCTTGAAAAAACCCCCCAATTTCCAGATATCATAGATAGCGGGAGGGTCCTCGAACTAACTTTGGAGCACACCCTGGGCACAAGCACGTGCTGTTAAAAAAAATTTGAAAATCAAGATGGCCGCCATACAAAACAAAAAGTCGAATATATCCTTAACGATGAAAGATAGGTAGAAAGTGCTCGAAGAAATATTATAGAGGCCAATAAAGGGCAACTTCCTGTGGTCATGAAAATCCAAGATGGCGGATACAAAATGGCGCCCGAAAAAAAAAATGCTCCGATTAGGCTGAAATTTTGCAGGTGGGAGGTAGTTGACGTATTGATCCGATATGTTTGGTTCGTTTTCTGATTCCACCATTTTTCAAGATGCCTGATATACAAGGATCTTTTGTATGAAGAATTTTGATTTGGCTCTGGTGTGGAAACGGTTGCTCGTGGGGGGAGCTGTCAATACTATTATTTTTTATTATGTGTTGTTTTATTATTGTTGTTGTATCATTTCCCCTACCAGCAACTGTTTCCGCGCCAGAATCGATTAAAGTTCCTTATCATGCAAGGATTTTCTGTATGGGGAGCTTTAATTGGCTCTGACATGTGAATCGTTGCTTATAGGGAGAGATAGGTCTATTGTGGTGTTATGCTATGAGCAACTCTTTCCGCGCCAGGGCCAATTAAAGCTCCCCATACAGAAAATCCTTGCATGATAAGGAACTTTAATCGATTCTGGCGCGGAAACAGTTGCTAGAGTCATCCACGACATGGCCGTACGCATGAACAAGAAAGAACTTGGTGGCCATGATGATCGACATGGAGAAGACCTTCGACAGGGTGTGGCACGAAGGCCTCGTCTACAAACTGTCTAAGACCCCAACACCCAGAAGAACGTCAAGACCATCGAGTTATTCCTACGAAGTAGGCGTTTCCACGTGGCAGTCGAAGGGGCTAAATCCTCAAAATATCCCATCCAAGCGGGAGTCGCCCAAGGAAGTTGCTTGTCTCTAACGTGTTATATCTATTCCATAAATACAGATGACATCCCTTGACAACTCTTGAGTGGGAGACGTCCAATTAGCACTTTGCGGATCGCAGCATTCATACCAGCCTCGTAGAAACCCAACCACGCAGCCAAAAAGATGCAACCAACTCTTGACGCACTCCCTGAATGGAAAAAGACTCAAAGCCAATGTGGAAAAAACGCAAGCCCTCATCACCGGACGATATGATCTACCACCGCCACTACGCCTTTAAGGCGAAGTATAAAATGAACAAGCTCGGTCAAGTACGAAGGAGTCATCATTGACCGCAATCTCACAATGGCTAAGCACGTGAAGTATGTGACAGGGCAGCGAGAGCCAAATTAAGATCCCTCTTGGACAGCAAACTACCCACCAGGACAAAGCTCAACATTTACAAGACATACGTACGCGTCACCCGCCTGGTACGCCCTAACCAGCAACTCCCCAAAGAAGACAATCAGAGCTCAAGAGAACCCAACCCTCAGAACAGCGATAAAGGCTGCGAGATACATGAGGAACGACGTCATACATCGCGATCTAGAGTGGGAGAACGTCGAATCATGGAACCAAGAACATGTTCGACAGAGCAGGAAAATCATCCTTTAAGCACCTCAGGATCACCACTCCCTACCACGCACGCCCCCAAAGACGAGGACCCTCAGACCCTGCAAAGAGGATTAGAGGAAAATCTACCAGAGGCCTGCCAAGAGCAAGATACTTAGTTCTAAAAGAAAACTACTAGCCTAGCCACCTGTTTGCTGGTCGCTCACTGGGCCTCTCCGAATTGGGTCTTACCCGGTGAGCTTGACCGCGGAGGGTGGCTAACAGACCAAGGGACCGGCCTGTAACTGCAGGCCGCGTGGAGAGTCCAGGGAGTCGAAGAAGCTCCGAAGAAGATATCCACCGAGGTTTTATACGGGGTGTAAGGGACAGCGTCCCGCAAACTTATAGGGATTGCTCAGTCAACGAAACTGAACAACTACCACCAGTTTTTTTTTTCAGGAAATGAAAAAAAAAATTTGCTTTTTCATACAAAATGACCACATCGATCAGACAATTTGTATGGAAAAGCAATTTTTTTTTTTCATTTCCTGAAAAAAAAACCAGGTGATATGTGTTCAGTATCGTTGACTGAGCAACCCCTATCAGTTTGCGGGACGCTGTCCCTTACACCCGGTATAGTTAATGTTATTGGGTCGATTGACTCGAAATCCACACGACAGAAGAAGAAGAAGAAGAACGTTATTTGATTTCAAATATTAAATAATAGAATCGATTTAAGTTTTCATTGAAAGTCTTCCACTTGTTCAAACATACACACACACACACACACACACACACACACACACACACACACACACACACACACACACACACACACACACACACACACAAACACACACACAGAGATACACACACACCCACACACACACAAAATATAAGTAATAGAAGATTGTTCTTAGCGATCTCAGTAGTTTCCCTAGCAGGTATACATAAGTCAATTTCTGATACCCTCCTTTCAAAATATCACCCTTCGCCACTGATAGGCAGTACCTATGCAGGTGGCAGCAGTGGCGAAGTGTTCATAATATAGATATCAAAATGTCACCCTTGTCACTGGTAAATATACTGATATGATTATACTGTGGCACTATGATCGTTGAACATTTCGCTTAGTTTTAACAAATATTATATTTAATTTCTAATTTATGTATTCATTTGATGAATAAAGAAATAATTATCATTTCGAAAAATTTAAATATGATAAAAAGTCCTAAATTACATTAGAAATAAAATATTTATTTACTTTTTCTCAAATCTTTGGAGCGCATTCTTCTGACTCATTTTTCTTATGACTTTAGCTGACTTTTTGGTCTAACCTTGCATCGCTTGTTAGCCATAATGAACAACAAGCATACAATTAGTTTATCTAAAACTTAAAAATTGGTCCAAGAAATTTTGCGAGAAAAACTGTCACAGGTCCGTCGTCCGTAAGCGCCAGGGCGCGACTGATTGGGCTAGCCGAGCCACCGCGTTCGCGATTTTGGTACATATTGGAACATGGTAAATATGGACTTCATTTAATCAAGTAAAATTCAGCGAATGCACCTAGAAATATGTTTAGGCTTTTAGTCAGTGTAAAAATAAATTGTAATTTCGTAATAGTTTGGACATGGTACAAAAACTAAATTCAAAGCAGAGGTGTCTTTAGGATTTTTTTCTATCGAGTTAAGTTCATGATATCATGTAACTGAAAGCGATTGCACCTGTGCTAGATCCTTAACTAACACATATATTTTTTTCAGAATTTAGATCTCAATATTTTTAAGTTTCCTATCGTTTTCCAATCTTGAAAATGCGGCGTTTGTTGAAATACCTCGCCTTAAGACTTTTGTTATTCACCGCCTTTCCTCTTCGCGGCACACGTCCCTGATTTCATTTTAGAGGGTTGAATGTGTTAACTGCAACTGTTAACGCTTAAATAAACTCCATATTATTTTATATAATGTTTTTAAAGTCTTTATATAGGTGCTTACTACTTAAGTAGTTTAGTTATTTTTCAGAACGAATCCATTTCCATTACCTACGGATAGTATTTATATGACATGTTTCATAGGTGCTTTCATTTGTATTACTTAATTATCAGTATTTTTTCATAAATACTTACAAAATATAGTAGGTATGTATAGAAATTATAATGCATTTATCAATACAACCTATTATTAATACACTATTAATCACTAGTGGTAAATTGATACCATTGGCAACGAATTAAATACATATTATTTATTGTTTTTTATACGTGCACGATATATTATATTAAATGCTGTGTTGTTTATTGAAAACAAGGGTTGTAAACTTTATCAAAATTTACTTGAAGTATTTCATGTTTATCAAGATTTTGATTCTTAATGTATTTTTTAAAATAAAATACCTATGTATACCATGTTTATAACTTGCTAAAAATATCATAACTAAGTATTATTGAACGGCGAATATAACTTATAAACTAAGTAAGTAGTATGAAAGTGATCAAATAAAAAATGGGATCACCTATATGAGCACCTAACAAAAAAAAAGAAAGAAAAACATCATTTTCAAACCCAAACACAACACAACAGCTTGATATTTTCTCAAGAAAATGAACTGCAGAATTAAATTATAAGTAACAATAGAGTAGATATTGGAATTCCTGCAGGCCTGGTTCGGTGTGCAGATGGCATATCGAAATCCCATTGCAACATTGCACTGCGAACTTTTAATCAAGTTCTGGAGGAACGATTTACTCTGATCATAGAGTAAAATTTCTATCTCACAGAATGGAGACTGCAAACATAATTTCTTTAACAAATTGTTGCGGGAAGACTATGCCCAAGCATAGTCAATTCCCAAGAATTGCCATCAATAACTTCGTGATCATGACGATCTCGTGTTTTAATCATCTATGTGTCCATGTCTATGTACATGTACAAACAACTCGCTGTATGTCCACTTGACTAACACTGGACGTACTTTTATCTCGCCATCTTCAAAACTTAAACTTTCTGTCTGCTCTGCAACCAACAGGCCAACAGGTATTGGCAACATTGATAAGGTTAATATCTTGTAAATGTAAACTAATAGAAGATCATGCGATATGGCGTTTATAAAAGTGTTATCCAAGAATCGACTCAAAATCCTTTAAATGAGACGCCAGAAAAAATTCTGCATTATTATTATTAACCCCATTGAAGTCCCAAAACAAGTAAGTCACGGGATCTCCAAACCACACAAAAAGATAGCGTACCTTCTTTTCCTAAACTTATACTTCTTAGGCACAATACATTGCAGCTTAAGCAAGATTGTACTATCTGCGTCGTTGGTCTATGCTTTTTAGCTGCATGCCCTGCGCAGCTACTAGATTCCAGGCAGCTTCTTACTATCCATTCTTCTTCTTAGGCACAATACATCTTACCCCCAGAAGGGCTGTACTGTTTTGCACCATCTGCTTCATTGGTCTATGCCTCACCGCGGCCGCAGCGCCTGGCACCGCGGGCAGCACATCATTAATCACTACTTTTAGCTGCATGCCCTGCGCAGCTACTAGATATATGCGCCAGTATATCTTTTAATAGGATCGTTGCTAGAATGAAATTCGCTGGAAACGAAGCTTTTAAGTTTTTTAGCTAGTTGCAGCGTGAGAATAAGCTGATTATTGATTTAAAAAGAATACGAATAGTTGGAAAAACATTGGCGATAGGAAACTAAACTTAGCCTTTATGTTTTGGCGAAAATTTGTCTTTTGATGATAGAGTAAGAAATAAAAGTCTATCTGCAAATTAAATACGAGCTTTGTTACATATATAGGTAAAGGTATGATACATAGTAAGTTACTCTACTAATTTTATAGAAGCGTCATAGAAGACCTACTTTATAAGAAATACCACAATAAATAAAATAGACAGAAAATCAAATATACTTTTCGTAAGTTTCATAAAGCTGTACAACATATGCCTGAACTAAGCAAAATTTGATTACCAGTATAACCATTGTTAATGAGACAAAGGCCTACTCGCTGAGTCACTCAAAAAGGGTGAAATGTCGAACAGTAGTTAACGGTTTCCATACCTCTGGGTAGGGGGTTCGATTCTTTGTCCGATTAATTGAGCGCTACGGTGCGATGCTACTTTTTCGGAGGGCGCAGTTGGCAGAGAAAAGTTTTAATATGAATGCGATGGGGAGGCCAACGAAGTTTCTAAGTAAGATAGAACTGATAAATACTGTTGGAGAGTTTCCGAAACTTGGATATTGTTAATGAGACAGTTTATTCTTATGACTGAGTTGCTCCGATTTGAATTTGGAATTTATTTTGAAACTGCCAGTACGAAAATCGAATTACATTTTCTGAATTTAATATTACGGCTATAAATTATCAAACACAAGAGATTCTCATATTTAAATAGCTTTAGTATAAAACTGTCTCTTGCAACCTACACAAGGATAAGTATAAGCCTCTTTCTACTTACTCATAGGCTCGTATTTATAAAGCGATCTCAAGATTGAGAGCAATATTGAGTGCGGATTTCACAGGTAATTTTGTACTGGAATGACATTTCTGATGCGAACTCAAGCTCGCTGTCACTCTTGAGAGCTGATTATAAATACGGGCCATAGTAGCGTATAGGCACCAAGAATTGCCTCTGTGGTCTAGTGGTCTAAGCTGTGGGCTTACGATCCGGAGGTCCTGGGTTCGATTCCCAGGGGGGGAACACAAAGTTGATATGTGTCAATTTATCACTTTGTAAGGTTTTCCCCAGTTTGGTTAGGACATTGCAGGCTGAATCACCTGATTGTCCGAAAAGAAAAAAGATTCTGTGCTTCGGAGGGCACGTTAAGCCGTCGGTCCCGGTCGCTGTCTTTGATAGTGGTCGATACTGAAACCATGTCAGAGGCCTATAGCTGTGCTACTAGGCCGTTTGAAAACTCTGACACCAGGGTTTATCGGGTCGTTGTTCGACTCGAAAATCCACTCGCTAAGAAGAAGACCAAGAATTAGAAATATGTAGGTAATTCCAATCTGCAGTTTAAAATCTGCATACGCACTTTTTTTGCAACGTCGCAGTAGGAAGTAGTGCTACTGTAAATCATACCCTTTACCTGGTCAAGAACAAAAACTGTAACTATAGTTGATTTATTGCCGAAAATTCTCAACAATTGCAACCCTTTCTGCAAATTTTGGCAACTACCGTTTAGATTGTTCCAATTTTTGTCAGGTTTGCGAATAATTTATGGTGTTGTATGCTTGGATCATGCTGGTCTTACGACAATAGGGAGGTTCTGCCAAGTCATGCAGCTTTTGTAGGTCAATGTTCGTGCTACCCTATACTGATACTGTACGGCAACTTGCTGGGAAGGTTTCTCAAACTTTGAGAATAGGACAGACGCATTTTACGTACAGGAATGACTTTCAAATTTTTAGGTGAATTTAATGCAACGCAAAGACGTATCAATAAAGTGATCAATCTTGGAGGTTGATTTTAATAATGTAAAATTATTTTGACAGAAAATTTTGCACAGCAATTTCTCTACCTCTAAAGATGTTTTAGTTTCCAAGCCAAAGTCTCCAGGGATCGATCAATAATCAAAATACTTTGTATACGTTGAATGTTTTATGTAAACACAAACATAAAAACGACAATGAATAAATGCGAATTTATTAGCCTCTCTCTTCATAACTTTTGTAGCTATTAAAAGAATATAAATACAATGCAAATATAAGCTTCATCAAGAGGATTCAAGACGCCATGTTGCACTGACAAACAGAGAGACAAACGGAGAGCAAACGATCTTTTTACACCGTCTGGGGCACGTTTCAAAATACTGCAATTTACTACGATTCGATGTACATCGCGTAGTCGGTTAGCTACCAGGAGGTTTATTTGACAAACCAGCTACGCAATGAACATCAATTTGTGAATTAGAAATTGTCGGTGTATGAAACGTACCCCTGCAGTTCATTAAAGAAGTTTGAGCGCCGCCGTGGCATTCTCCACAATAGATCGCTAATGATCGTCTTAGCATTCACATCGCCCACGCCGCTTTTGTCTCCGAAAACTTCGTGTTTTTCATTCGCAAAGCCATTTTTCAAGCAACACGATACAAACGGCTAAATAGAAGTGAACACAAAAAGCGCAAATGATTGAAGCATGTGGGTCAGCGGGTTAGCCTCTTGAATGAGCTACTTGCGACATACTGTTTTACGAAGGTTGCCGGTTCATGGGCGGTTGTTGTTTTGCCAGAAAGACTGGTAATTAGCTTACTTGAGAACAGAATAAGTAAAAGATAGAAGGCTGCTGCTGAGATGCCGTGGAAATATCCTCGTCAAAAAAAATACGCGGCGGAGGATAATTCCACTTAGTTACGTCTGCTCGTTTACCATAACAGTTTTTCTTAGCTTTATGAAACTCTAGATTTTTAAATTGGTTTAATCGTGGCTTATCGAGTCAATCCGTAAGAATGAGACGTTTTTCATACATTATTTGCATAACCTATAATTAATATAAACATAGCCTATGTTGCTTAAGAAAACTGAAAAATATAATTGCACATGTACGATTGTACGATAAAAATAATGTGCATATGAATAAAATTAGTCTAATCCGTCTAATCCATCCATTTCATCATTTAAAATAATATTTCACATAAATGTACCTACATAATTATATTATGAAATGCACGTCCCTATCCAAAATATTCAATCAAATCAAACAAACCATACAAAGCCAAACATAATTTTATTACATCCTAAATTTTTTATATTATTTATTACAGATTATACAGATACTCTGTTCCATGGAAAAGGCAGTGCCGAAGCTATTACAAAAAAATATGTAACAAATCACAATTTATATCTGGAAAAACAAGTTCAACATCTGGAAGCACATCCAGGAACTTTGCTCCAGGCGTTTCCTTTTGGGTTTCTGGAAATAATGAGTGATCCGTACACAGGGAGCCATGTGACGTGGCCCTGTGTGACATCAGACATCGCACACTATTAATCACTTCAGTAGCTTCCCGATTTAAGACAGCACTATAAATACATATTAGAATCATAAAATTAGACAGTTTATTTTTGTTTTTGTTACAGTTATTTTTGTTAGGGAATTGGAAAGCAGAATCCTAGGATTATTTTCAGGCAAATTTTCTTAAACTGAAAATTTTGTTTTTAGGAAATATTTTTAGGAAGCAGAATCTTTTACATAAAATAAATTTTACGTGTTTGGTATTAAGTACCTATATCACATTATAGAGGTACTTCGGACGGTACCTTTAGTTCTTCATTACCTGTAAGTACTGTATCTTAAAGACTACCTAAGTGAGTACAAAACGCAACGAGAAACACAAAAAAAACGTACCTACACAGATCTCATGTCAACATTGACGACAATGCATCATTATAATATTTTTTTAAAGTAAAAAAGACCTGGGAATCACGTCTGCACAATCATTAACAACAAACGTCTAAACTGAATTGTATTGTTGGTGTGAAAATGGAAAAATCGTCGAGCCGTGTTTACGTCTATTCAGTCATCCACACTTTTAGCCGCGCATCATTTATTCGAATATAAACCGTAATGTAATAAAATAGAGTCCTAAGGTAGATCATACATTCCATACATAGAACAATTTCACGCGTCATAAATATCGGCGAAGAATACGAATTTTCGAATTCGAGATGAAAACGATCGAGCCGTCGAACCGTTGGCGTCCGTATCGAATAAAATAAATCGATACGTTTCCAAAAACGATTTCATTACGATGACGTCTGACGTGGGATTGAGGGGTTATTGATGAAAAGCCGTTTCTTTTTTGCCAAAATAACAAACCGTTTGTGTTTTTACATAATAGATTTTTAGGGACTGGATAATCTTTAAAAGTTTTATATTTTAATAATAGATAATTATTTTGTGTCTCGTTTATCTTACTATGCACAGCAACATTTTCCTCTGTATTGACGAAGTCAATAATAACATTTTTGCATGATACGATTGCCAGATTTGGTATTGTTCAAGAAGAAAGAAAGTAATAAATGCTCAAAACATTTTTGACTACAAATTTGCTGTTTCAAATAATTACCTTTCGTATTTCAACCAACCAATTTTCTTCTCCCCCATCCCTCATCTCATAATTCATAAACGAAATTCGCACTCGGAATCATAAGAGGCGGTAAGTACAACGCTGGTCATGTGTTAATTCCCAAACTCCCAGAGCAAGTGGTCATTCCCTCTGTAATCCAGTAGAGTTTGCCAATCAACACTACGAAGAGGGCAGTGACACCCTAGGGGAAACCGGATAAAAGGGACACAGGGATAACACTGAGGCATAGAGGGTTTCATCGAAAATCAAAATGGACGCAAAGAATTGAGGGACCCAACAGCAATGCAATTTTTTGTGATGCTTCGCAAGGGAGGATCTTGTTTTATCAACTTTCGAAGGGTGCATTTTAAATTGTGATAAAAAATATAATTTAAATTCAAACTGGTTATCCAATTTAACTAGATTTATGGGAGCTAGAAGATACATAACACAACGTAGTAGGGAAATAAAATCTATTCTGTTTTCCTTACAAGCATTTCACGTACGTTGGAATTAGATAGTTTGAATATGATTCGCAAAACCTCCATTTACATGTATAAGTTAATAGGATCTTCTATAAGGCTCGATCTCACACCCTGCGGTCTGTGAAAATGTTAGAATAAAAACTTATAATCAATAACTTGACTACTTCCACCTCTTGAATGGAAATGTGTTTTTAATGCTAACTTATCCGCCCACTTTGAAATGCAACTTTTTTCAACTTGTTGTTAGAACTATCCCGAAAATGCCTTAAAAAAACTGTTTAATAGGTTTCTCACCACTTTGTAGTTCTATTATATCTTTTTAGGATTAAATATTTTACATTAATAACTCACTGAAAGTTCAAGTTTTAATGCTGTTTCAGTGTAACCTTTCACAACTTGAGCCGGGTCAATTTGTGTACTTCGGTTTTAATTCCAAAACTTTTAATTACGGCCCTTTCTGTTCACAGGTATCAAATTGATGGTCATTTTGCCCTTCGGTCAAGGTGCTAATGAATTGTAGTCCAGGGGCTAGTCCATTAAGCCTCGGCTTTATGACCACGATACGTTGTTTCCCGTGCAAATCCCCAATGTCCAGTTGGGGGATGTGTAGCCACTTAAGTTGAAACCTCCTAGTAGGCTGAAACTGAGCTGACTGCTCCAGTAGCCGATCAAATGAGAGGTCTAATGTATCTGGCCGGTAACAAAGTAAGTTTTGTTTTATTCAACGAGGTTCTACCTGCTGAGAGGCGGCATTTAATTGTATTAAAGATGGTTGATAAGGGCTTTAATCTAAGCGCGCCGGGGTGGACAACGGTGACATTTCATTAAGGGATGGGTATTGATTTTTAACGCTGCTACTGCTACGCTCTTTGTTGCTCGACTATTTTTAGGTGACTCTGTTTACGGTTTGAATTTCTCTCACAACTTTGTTTTTCTATGGGTTCTCTACATACTATTAGATGACCCTGTTAGGTACTATTTTAGAATATTCTTTTAAAACGTGTAAATAGTTATGTGTATAATGTGACAAAAACCAAATTCGTTACAGTATCTAGCATGGTATGGTTAAATGGAAGTATTTTTATGTAGGTAACTGAGGTAATTACTAAGGTTTTTTTACTTGGGTAGATATTTTCATCTTATTCAATACTTATAGGTATTACATAGCCTGAATTTGAAATATAAATCGATTTGTTTCTGTATTTGTATTTGCTCTACCTTTCATACATCCAACATCTAAACCTGTACCTGCCTCGATAAAACTTTCACATGACAACAACTATTAATCTAATTATAATAAAATTAAAAGCAATCCTAAAATGGCGCTTAGGTTACCGTGTGCGCAAATAACAACTAATCATTTAGAAGTTTTTACTCACGTTTTGATGATAACCGTTATCTTCACTAGTGCGTTTTCGACACTGGTCATGCAATACATCCAATATCCATTGCAGATTTACTATGACCCGGTTTGAAATATGAGCAGGTGCTGCTGCAGTCATCATCATCAGCTAGTAGTGAATATTATGTTGTTTTGACAACGTAAGTTCAGACTGCACAAGTGAAGATAGAGCCATTAAAAACCATTATTTTTTGGGTATAAAATTGATGCCAGTTAGCAAAGGTCACGCCTTTCACACCTAGTACAGATAACTAGTTCTATATATTCATCGGGGTATAAAAAATCGCTGCTCCGAATACCGTTTGTGTACGGGATGTGTCGAAACAGTCATGGAAACTGGCTGTCAGTCAAATAAATTAGATGGATCGCTAAAATTGTAGGTAGTTACAGGCTTATTCACTACATCTGTGTTATAATTATAATTAGAGCAGCACTCTGAGTAAATTACTATAGTATAAAATAGTAACATTTGTAAAAAAAATCTACTTCTCATGCTCAGTATACACTGTTTTACTGAATTTTCCTAATTGACATTTTAACTTTAAAGTCTAAAACCTAATTTCTGACTTTTGACGTTAATACCTAAATGTTATCCATAGATATCATGCAATATCTCTGATTTTTTAAAAATTTAATTACATGAAATTGTAAGCACGGAGGAGCTTTAAAGGCCTGACATGGAAAACTACAAACCATTATACCAGTGAATTTTCAAGTCGATGAACAGAAATAACGGACCACATGAATCAATAAAAGTTCGTGATTTTTGGCTAATTAGAACAACCCAACAAGTAGTAAGTAGGTATGTTTCAGTCACGACAGCCTGTCACAGATATAACAAGTAGCCAAAATTCGTGTTTGGTTAGACGCCGCGCCGCGGTGCGCACACGCAGCAATCAAAATGACTGACAGCTTGTTTCCATATAGCGTTTCGACACATTTTATTAACATTGTGCCAATGCCAAGAATGGGACTGTGAAAATATTAGATTATTTACAAGTGTATATTTTATAGATTTGCTATTATCTAAGTTAGCTTATGAATGACTAGGACGATCGATCTTTATTGATATGACGTATTAAATGATTAAGTATAGGTACTTAGAGGCTCTTCTGTGTCTTCTGACGCGTGGGTAATCTCCGCCATTATTACAATACTACCTATAATTTACATCCAAATATCAGACTCATTCAATTACATAGACTGTTTTACAACCAGCCTCAACTCTCTATATACTTACTTGTACATAGCGTGTAACCTCTAGGCGGTACAAAGGCCCGCCGTCGGGCTGCGGCGGCCGCGCCCGCCGGGCGGCCGGCCGGCTTGTCTAACAGCGGGGGCCCGCCAAGCCTCACCCGCCGGTCAAATTGAAAAACAATCTCCCGCCATTTTCGATCCGCTCCACGCGCCCGCTGTAATAAATCTATGTACAAAAATTCCACACGTTATTTATGAAATCTATCCGAGAGTATCGAGCTACAGTGTCGGACTTGATAAAGGGTGAAGATAAGTCGATAAAATAAAATGTTACGGACTAATTCAAATGTTAAATGTCATCTTAGAAACACCGATGGCTCTGCCAGCAACGTTCGTTATCGGATCTTTATTTCGAGTAGGAAAGTAAAATGAATTGAATTGATGCATTCTCTAAAACATAAGAAAATTTTACAAAATATAAGTACCTGCTAAATAGATAGTACCTACCAATTACCTACTCATAAACTCTCACTCAAAGAACTCTAAAATAAAATCTGAAAAATCTGACCGCAAAAGCAGCCTGTGTGGTCAGTTAAAGGAGAGTTTTTAGAAGAAACCACCATCACAAGACGGGATTATTCATTAACTCCAAAGTTTCTTCAACTTTTCCTTAGAAAATACAAAAAGCTAACCCATTCACGCTGCGCAACCGTTTCTCCAGCTTCAATACAAAATAGAGGCCATTAATTTTAAAAACTTAAATTGAATTTAGACGTTTCCAGCTGTCCGTTTATTCTGGCAGGCAGTGTAGCCGGGCCGTGCCCATTGTGGAATTAATTGCATTAATCACGAACAGTGACAGCTATTACATTTTTGGTACTCGACTTTTGGTTTTGTCTGGGCCTACACGGCCGCTCCGAAACATAGAACAATACTAGATTGTTTCATTCAAATTGAAACAATTGCAGATATTATTTCTTTCAACGAGAAAAATAGTTCCTCGTAGTATTTTGAGGAAGGCCACGAACAATTTGGAAACTTTTGTAGTAAAAATCTAATTTATTTGTAGAGCCAAACTAAATACAAAATTCTCTTCAGAGTAAAAGGAGGAGTCTCTTCGTATTTAAAATATATTCTCACTTCACTTATATTCTCAGAGTTAATGGCGGTTCTCTTTAACTACATTAAGACTGAAACACTTAACTGATAAAAAATAAATTAAGTAATTCATGAAGATTATGCAAGTAAGTGATCGCAACATCTATATTTTATTCAATCACTTTAAAAGTGTATGGAAAACAAGCAATAATGAAGCCATAACAGCCAAAGCTATCAAGCTAATGGATAAACGCTTTTAAAACTTCTTTTCTTAAAATCGCTTAGGAAACAATTTACTTCAGACCAGTTTTTACAAGGAGGGTGTTAGTGGGGCTAGGGGGATTACTTTCTCATTAGGAGGCATAAAGTATAAGAAACTTTTTAGTCTAAACGTAAGTGTATTCATGCTTATTTTCTTTTTTCATTATTTTCTTTTGATAAAAAATTGCAAATTCTATGTGTGTGATGCAAACAGCTGGTGTAAACATAGGCTCGTATTTATAAAGCGATCTCAAGATTGAGAGCAATATTAAGTATGGATTTGACAGACCTTTTTGTACTGAAATGACATTTCTGATACGAACTCAAACTCGCTGTCATTCTTGAGAGCTGATTATAAATACGGGCCATATAGTTGCTAATGCGGGCGAATATAATGTAGATATCGGTACATCGACTCGACAGCTCACTGGATAGAAAAAGAAAACAAAGCTAAGTAGAATGAGGACTGTGCTAAAACACTAAAATAAAATTTTAAATAAAATTTGTTCATCTGCTTTATCAAATTTATATGAAGATCCAGCCAGGAACTTATCTTCAGGTTTCAAATTGTTTATATATAATTTGTTCAATTTTATCCCACTATTCATTTCTAGGGCTGCTTTATTTGCTGCATTTGCATTATTTGCATGTATCGAATTGAGACTTGCCTACCTTACCTTACCTAGTATATTACTTTACTTATAGTTAACCAATGCAGGATTCTATGCCTACGTAAGTCCACGGATTGGTTTCGCCTTACGCCTTACGTCTGCGCATACGCAATCATCAATTATGGCCGATTGTAACGGAGATCAAAGCGACTCATGCGCAACGCGGCTAAATTATGATGTACTGGATGTGTGAAGGCGGGTTGCGAGGTCTGAGACAGATATCCAGTGTTATAAAGTTATGTAAATGTTTGACGAATTCCGTGTTATGAGCGAATGTTTAGAATGACAGTGTTTTTTAATTTTCTGACAGCGAATAGGATAGCATGTTTTTTGTCGGTCTGGGGAATGCCACTACCTAAGCTTTTGTTATAAATCCTTCCAACTTTAATCATGTCTCAATCACCACAGTTTTTCGTCACTTTTTGATGTTTGTTACTAAATCACGCTTCAACCACCGAACGGATCACGATGAAACTTAGCATAGCACACGTACAGGTTATATCCTGGAATAGGACATAGGCTACTATTCACAGCGAGAAAACCTTCGTTTCCAGATGAATACATATATATCACGGGTTAAACCGCGGGCGAAAAGCTAGTCTTTTATATTGTGCACAATATTATATGTTACTGGAACGTATATAATATACTCTTCTATCACAGAGTGAACTAGTTTCCGAGAAATCGCATGTTAATTTAAAGATGATTTTCAGTTTCCATTTTAATGGTCATCAATAAGTGCAAACTGGGTTAACGGATGTGGGATCATTCTTCTTGGACAAAACAAAAGTTGTGTTATAAGGCGTAGTCGTGAGGCACCAAGCTGTTTCTGATGTATTTCTGCTGCAGAATCGTGCGCCGTTCGTATTTTGATTTATCGACTGTCGATGCAAACTCGCGTCTCGATCAAACTCATCCTCATTCCATTTTCAAACTGTTTGATATAAAATAGGTATGTAGAAATATTTCTCACTGACACTACTAATAGTGATAGGAGTGATAATAACGGTTTATAAAATCGATCCAAGATGTGTGTGTTTTTGTCGAAGCTACTTATTTCTATGCAATGGCATTAAGGGTGTAAAAACAAAATGAACAAGGAAAACATACATTTTCAGGATCAAATAAATTGTATCATATTTTTAAGTTAATTTGTGTTTCTTTGCTTCTTCTTGTTCGCATGAGGAAAAGTCCGGCTAAACCAACCCAGTCGCGAGAGTTTGCTTCATGAGGAGCTGAGCTGTCTGGCCTGCAACCACCATCCCACCGGAGTCCTTCGCGATGTGCGAATGAATTTACATTATTCCGTTTACTCTACTGCTCACATTTGGCCTAGATCTAAGTCTAACAGGAATTAATTACAGTTCACATACAAAAAAAAACATATTTTCAGGTCACAAGTAAAATATTTTGATAGTCATTCACATTTTGAATAATGAGAAATTAAGCATTATCCACAGTAATAAATTTTACATCCAAATAAACTATATAATATTTAAATTTAAACTATATATTTGATTGATTAATTTATACATGCTCACCTAATAGTTTTTTTTTTCGTCTAAATAAATCAGAAGCGTTTTGATGTCTATTTACTATTACTATATTTAATAGTAAATATGCAGGTGCAAAAATATCATTTATCATCAGTGATGCTTCTACACATTTTGTGTACTTAATTTTTATAACGGATCTAAATAAAAAATAAAAAATCAGGTATAAGTAGGTATGTAGGTACCTATGCTGATAGACGTAGAGTTGACGAACGACTACGTAAAACCTAGTGTCAGTGTATCTAATAAGACAAGATTGACGGTACTGCGAAGCATGAAAAGTGCATATTAAATTAATAAATAGGTACCTATTTCTAAAAACATAAACTGAAACTGTTTATTAATTGCTCTTATAGTGCTTGCTGTCCGTAGCAAGCATTTCGTCTAATTTCATCTATGTGTAGTGTAGAGTCAATAAAAATGAGTAAATTTCATAGTAATCTTAGACACAAAAAGTTATTGATTGAAAATAAATTGCCATTTGTTGAACTGAACATGCATATGACCAGACCAGCTTGCTTTAAAGCCAAGTAGTGCTACAGTAAGTCATTTACCTACTCGTAGCAAATCGGAGTAGAGCACAACCAATCAACATTCGCGATGACTGTTACCTCTCCGTTAATGACCAAATAATTTGTACACTGACCAATGTCCCGCCAAAAAAGCAATGAATGGAGTAGTATGGAGGCTTGTTTACAAACAACCTAACCTAGGCTAATGATGAACGACAGGGCGTGCTGGAGGTAATCAGCGATCGTTGACCCCTGATAATGACTGTCCGATGACTATGCATGTATACTAGCACGTGTGAGCTTGAGCCCACCGGGCATTCGACGGGTTTTTCAGATGAGAACAAGCAGATGGCGGTTTTGTTGTCGATTGTATCGAATTTGCTTAAGTAAATAGTTTAGAAAAAGTGGTGGAGTGGCGCGATGACTGACTGTTTGTGCTATGGGCGTAGCAGAAGCGTAATATTGTTACTATTGTTTTGGAACTTCTTGCGTCAACGCTCGAACTATTTTTAATAAATTCACTTCATTTATTTTTTACGCAGTGGTAGACACATTGCTTAAACTAATTCATCTTTTGATTGCATGGCGTTTTTCTCTTTGAATATTATTGGTATGTAATGCGAAAACTGCACTTCCTTCGTTCTTACAGGATTTTAACAAAATCCTGCCAATATTTTTAGCTTCACATAGGTTACAAGAGAAAAATCTTTGCATACTTGTGTATAGCCACAACAGTTAATGTACCTATTCCAAGAACAATTTTGATCAAGTATTGCAAACAATTAATCACAATGAGTAGCCGTACTTTTTTTCCAGTGGCTCAATTCTCAATTTATGTTATTGTCTCACTTCGATGGCTGCTTGGTATCAGATTTCTGGCGGGCTTACAACCAGCCAGCATTGAGACGTCACATCAATGAAGACAAATATTCCTCAGCGTGACTTTCAAAAAGAAAGTGTTGTTGCTGGCCGCAAATTGAATAAACTGGTGTTGATCAGAGTTTGAGCATTGCTTGTAGTTTATTTTTATGATTGTCGTTATGAGGTTTGTGTATCGATTCTGTAAGAGCATCAAAAACTAGGCCAACTTTTGACTATACCTGTGAATAATTATTTGAGTTGAAATGTAAAGAAAGGACAGAGACATGCCCAGTGTTGGCAGTAAAATTAAATATCGAAAAATAAATTAATGTAATACTTAGTCTGATGTAAAACAGACGTGGTTTTAAAAGATCAAAAAAAGTGAGCAAATACCAATATCCACTATATCTATTTAAATAACTTGTATTATACTTACTTATTTATAGCTGTTTCTAACTACCTACCTACACAACAGAAAGTCCTCCTATATCGCGATTTCCGGAGCATGGTCGCCATTTTGCTAATCTTTTTTTTCTCTATCTAACGTATTATTATTGCCTCTACTCCACTTAACGCCCTTTCCCATTGGAGGTATTTAAACGTTCAAACTTTTAATTATTAGGTGAACAAATTATAGATATGACAGTTTATGTTTTTACAACTCAAATTATAAGTGTTACGTCGGCAACTTTGATTATATTTCTAAGAAGTTATTTTAAGAAAATACATAAAGTGAGCTCATTATTTGCATTTTCTTGGAGTATACAATCTTTACTAAAGTCAACATTAGGTAACTATATCTCAATTGAATAATTTTTCAGGGTTCAAGGAATCATCTGAATTTCTATTAAAAAAATAATATTTATTATCACAATGTTAGGCCATTGGATTGCAAGATGTTTGATACCTAAACCTTAGAACAGAAATAGGATTCTGTAGGATGCATAATTCTGCGATATCTTCAATCTGCTAAATGGGCTAGTTGAGTGTAAAGTCCTTACCTTTTAGTGCGTTATTGGCTGAATTGACACATCCGTCTTCATAGCGGAAGCTGTTGACTGTAATCAAGGCCACACTGGGCTGTGTCCTATGACTTCTATAAAAAGTTTTGATTATTGATAAAATCGGACATGGTTTCATTTCATATCTCACTGTCACTAGTCTTCTAATATACTAAGTTCAACAATGTTTATGATGAGAAAAAAACTTATTATACATTAAAATTCTGTAAAATAATATCTAAGTAGAATAGAAATTCATGAAGTTCAAAATATTTGGATATTTGGTATGAGAATCATAAATAACATAAACTGCTGATAGCTTATTCTGTTTTAATATCGTTATAATTATAAGCAAGCATTTCTTACTACCATAATATGTTAAACAACAAATCAAAAATTTAAACCGTAGACAGGATTTGAACCTGCGTCTTTAGAAAACCGTCCCAACGCCATAACCAACTAGGTTCTCCTCCTGAGCGGTGAAATTGTTGATCTGTTGTTTCTTTAGAGCGACTTTGAGTGGACATTTCTTACTAGTTTAAGTTTATAAATCCCTTAGTTTTACGTTTCTGAAGTTCGATTTTATCTTTCTATCATAAGAAGTACGTAACGTGTGTCACTCTAATACCCGTAAAATCCGTATTCCCATAATCATATATTCTCAGAATCGTCTAGGCAGACGATGACTGGCACTGACTAGACACAATCGGATATCAAACGGCGCGACTGACATGTAAATCGTGATCGACCGGGACTCGAAGCCGCTACCAACGACTACCGGTGCCACTGGCCTGACTCAGCACTTTTGAACACACCTGCCGAACAACTATAGACTCGTCTATCCAATAAGGTAACAAACAAATGCCGATCTAAAATTTTTGAACGTAGAGTTCAGTTTGAAAAATATGGGTGAGCATCTGAATAGTCCTTTTTGTTTACGAATGCTATCCCAAATAATGATAACGTTAATTACGGTATCAATAAACATATGATATGGCCGACATGATCGACCGATACAAAAATTGTTGAATTATCAAAACGAAACATTCGAGATACGCTCACTCAGGTAGAAAACGTGTAGGTACATACGTAAACCATATAGCTGCTCGACCTTCGTCAAAACTTTATCTAACGTATAATAATCATGTGCCTTTGAACGTCTTTTTTTCGAGTATAATTCCTTGATCCTCTTAATGCTAAAAAAAGGAGAGATGATGTTTTTAATCTAACGTTTGAGAGATTGACAGGTCGGTTGGTTGCTGCCGCCTGGGGGTGATATCAGGTAAAAACTTTGATTAAAAATATTTCAGCGAACGCGGCCCCGATGTTATCGAGCGCCTTTCATTTTCGTAATATTGGCTGTCTATCCCGGGAATATTTAAGGGGCATGGCAAATAGGAAGCGGTGCGGTGCCGGTGGTGCGTCGCCGTTGCGTCGTTTTTGTATAGAAACTTCAAATCAAGCTGCGCTGCGCAGACGTAAATTACATACAAAATCGGCGCGCCGGCGACGCTTCGGCACCGCGCCGCTTCCTAAATGCCATGCCCCTAAGGGTGCCGCTGATGCAAAATTTTAAGATGGCTGTCGTCACATAAACTTAAGTGTCCATCTTCTATCTGGTGTGTGTAGCTTTTCGGGTTTTAATATTTTAATACTTTGAAATATTTTTCAAGTAAGTATGTAACTAACTAAATTATTAACGAGAAACCTTTGCAGTTGGTGTGTTTCATTACAACCCATAATTCAAAAACTGAATAACATGAACTATAAACTGAACTGAAAAACAAAGGGCGAATTAGATATATGCTGAACATTCTAGTATAATGTGTTAAACTACTGAATAGAAATGCTTAGGTATAGAAAACTTCTTCAATCAATTTTGTTTTTCTTTCACATACAGCGATGGCTCGTCGCAACAACCCCTATTATATTTTAAGACGTTATCTTACATAGAGATTGTTTACAGTTCACGCTTTTCATTCTATATTCATCCAAACAATACAGACACAGATACGTATCACATTCGCAAACATCTCAACCACTACCGAATGCACCCCAAAAGGAGCCATTTCTCAAATTGAACGCATTCAGCGAGGGTAAGGGCTCCAGAAAAAAATATCGAACTAAAACCATCCCCTAAAATTATTTTAGTGAAAAGAAAGGAACTTAATACAGTCCCCACCATACTCCCTCGTCGCACCCCTCTGTGAGCGTGTGTGGGTTTGTGAATAACAGCTGTTTGTGTGTGAGTGCCCTCCGAAATAGCGGCTGACAGCTGTGTGGGGCAGTCTGAAAGTTTCGGTTTCGGGTGGAACATTTTTTGGTACTTTGTGTTATTAAGAATATTTTTGATAGCTGAAGCCAAAGCTTGACAAATGAATACTTTTCAAGATTCTAAATTGTAATATAATCGTTGTAATATAATTTTTCAAATACTAATCAACAGCATAAATAAAATCTTCATCCACCTGCTACTGATTGTAAACTAACAAAAAACGTAAAATATACTTACGAAACAGTATTTTTATAAATTCTGATATTTTTCATCATCATCATCTCTCAAGCCTAACATTTAAACGTACCCAATTCGTTTTTTAAAGAAATAATAGAAGTTTTATTTTTATTATATTTTATCAGTGATAAAATCCAGAAACTTTTCAACCGCCCCTCCAACAAAGAGCCACGCCGAGCGGGCGCGTCGGCGGCGGCGTCGGGAAATCACCGCACACATCCACAGCTGTATACAAACGCACACACACACCTACAAACTCAAGCCCCATAGAAGGGCACAAAAGCTTGGCCGACTGACTACTGACGACGAGATATGTGCTCTATGGCTCTACCTACATCGTACATTTACAGATGTAGGTATATCTATGTAGCTCTGGTAGGGCGTCAGAAGTTTGAAGTGGATATATTTTCGTTTCTTGTGGATTGGATTATGAAACGTTGTTTTATATTCTTTGGCAAAAGATTTAGTTGGAACATTTTATCGTTGCTACGCCATACTTTTTGGCATATAAAATACCAAACGGTCTCATTTGTCACAAGACTTCTTGATGATGTGATAATAGATAGAATACTTTCTAAAACAGAAAAGCCGTTACTATCACTTATTACCCAACCATTACATAGTCAAATTAGTTCAGCTTGCTTTACTATTGTAATGAACATGACAAATGTGTAACTAGGTAGTGACAAACAGTGCATAATGATGATGATTCTTTACGTTATTAAATATTATTATCTCGTTCGTTTGACGCTTATCTAGTTAATATTGTTATCTTGATACTTGTTGGAAGGAAGACTGCAATCAATTACTTTAGCGCACGAACGATTTACATTACAAGCACTAAGATTTTAAATCAACCTTTAAAACAGGTGACAGAACAGGTGGTAAAGGCGTATTTTTAAATCAATTTTATATTATCCTACCTATACGAGATATTTTACTTATAACGATATGACGTGTTCATCAAAGAATGTGTTTCTTTGATTTGACGTTGTACTTACACAGATATTTCTTCTAAATAACAAATCTTTCAAATAAATCACATCATGTATTTTGATAAGTATATTCACTAGCCATCTGTAGATACTAGTCTTTACAACTTTAGATTGGAAAAAGATGATAAATGCCTGAATGTACCTATACAAAATGAATAAAAAGAACCTAGCCCCTACACCATTTCGATACCGCCCGTATAGAACTTAAGAAAACAGTCCATCAAAATATTTGCGTAAAACGTCCAACAATATCTGACATCAAAATATAAACAAAGAAATCCTCATAAACCCCGGTTCCCTCATGTCGACATCACGTACTGGCAGTGCTCAGATCGACTCGAGTATGGATTACAGACGCCGACTCAACCACCCTAGCATCCGAGCCGAGTATAACTTTTATTAGTGCAAGGTAAAAGAAATAGCGGTGCTATTTGTCTAAAAATACTCTATGTTGTACGTCATAGCATACAATTTCTTTGATCCTATCATTTTAAGAGTAAAATTTTGATTCTCATTAACATTGGTATCGATTCGTATGCGCACAAAATTACTAAATCTTGACTAAAATAGTCAGCTGTCATTGTCTATCCTGAGAGAACAGAAAAGGATGGCAACAATTTAAGTAAAGATTTAGTTCAGTCATGCTCTTCACGAATCGATAGCATTATCCTTTGAGCTATTATGCCATACGAAACAGTTTTAACACACTTCTTATTTTCCTCGTTTTCCCTTATTAATTTATTGAAATTAATGTTAAAAAGCTTTTACTAGTCAGTATGCTTTAGGTAATAAAATGAAACTAAGTAAAATCAACGTTGCACCTCAAATGGATCCAATAAAAATACTCACTCCATAAAATTATACCTTTCAGAAAAATTTAGAAATTTTAGATTAGAGATTTATTTTTAGAGAAATTTTTAAATTTCAATAGGTACCATCTAAATCTGCTGATACTTGCATGATAATATTCTCCGCTTTCGTTCATAAAATCCACCGCACCAAGAAATATCCGCCATATCAGCCATATTTGAAGTACCTAAGCAGAGGGTGAGCTCTCTCCCTCGCGACGTCTGACGATGTATTGAAATTTGTCCTCTCGGCATGCATTTCAGAGCCCTTAGAAATTTGCCCGCTATATATGGATTGGATTTGTTTATATAAAAGCGGTTTTTGCACATCAATGCGCAAAAAATGGTGTACAATGTTCAGGGACAACTTCATAAATTTGTATTTATCAGAAATAAATGCATGAACATCTAGATCTCGTTTTTAAACATGTTTTGAGTACCTACCGAAATAATTTTTGGTATTTTTACCGTGGTTCCATACCTAGTTTGCTACTAATGTTTAAATGTTTTTAAATACATATAAGTTTGTATTTCCAATATTCATCCCGTTTTTCGCTTAAAACAAAATAAAATTCCAAAAACAATTCTATCGTAAAAACCAAAACGAAATGAAAAAACTACAAAAATTTGCTGACTTTTTACACCAAAACCAAAACCGTATGACGTGAACAAAAACTATATCCAGCCAGTATCTTTTCCAAAAGGAGTTGAGTTGAGCAAGTCATGCCGCTCAGGCGCCGAATAGCAATTTCTATAAACAGTCCCTTGGGCCCCAGGGTCCCGGTCCCGACTCACCTGCAGAAACCTCCTTAGATTGAAGCTCTCTTTTACTTTTATGCTTTAGTGTTATTGGCAAAATGGACAACTATGTTCATAGGAAGTGTTCGTATGTTTGTCCAACTCCCGTTAATAATTAAGAAGTGCCTTAGTGGTGTTCTGGAATTAGAAAATTGAAAAATCTATTCAACAAAGCATATTATTTAAAGTTAAGTGAGGCATACTAAATAAGTATATCTTAACACGGTCACTCATTTGGGCTTTTTATGGCCTGTCCTGAAACATGTCCTGTCCTGAAGCATGACTAAACATTCCAAGTCAGTGCCCGTGTTAAATTAACATCTTTTATATTAAACGATTTTCAGCGTGTTCCTTACTTTTCAGTTTTAAATTGTCAGTGCCATTATTTTCGTAGTGGTATATTTAATAGAGTTTAAATTATAGTTTGTCCAGTATGCATACTATATGAATTCCGATATGCATACTAAAACACCTTACGCAAAATCGTATCGATACTCAATCGACAATTTCCCTTCGCTCACCATCACAACCTTTCTTACCGAGTGACGTATACTCACTCGAATTATTCTCCTCGGTCGGTCCGTCGTCTGTGATGGATGATCCATGCGCCAGGAGGTGATGCCTCCTGATTCCAGCTTTGTTTATCCTTAATGCTTTATAGATACCAACTGTGTGTGCTTACCACCTTGGAGATGAGAATGTGTTGTTTTGTTGTTCTATGTGTAGTCATAGAATTTGAAATGTTTGATTTTAGGCTTTTATTTTATTTATTTTTCGAGGATCGTCGATACAGTAACTGCACTGCTACTGTCTTTTTTCCAATATTACCAGATTTCACGTCAAACTTAAAAATTTGACATTTAGAATATTATGTTATACCTTTGCCTTGTGATTCACATTTCAGTTTATCATATGTAATTACATATCTTAAAAAAATGCTTTTAAGAATCTACGTGCATGGTATCTACATTATTAAGTTTGAGTTAATGGTATCGATTCGTATGCGCACAAAATCATAAAATCTTGACTAAAATGGTCATCTGTAATTGTCTATCCTGAGAGATAATAGAAAGGGACGGCAACAATGTTGGTGAAGATTTAGTTAAATCCCTCCACGCATCGATAGCAATGATGATAAGATAAAACTAAAAATCCTCAAAGAGGATACAACTGTTACGAATCCATAAAATATTAGGTAAATACTTACATGCTCGCAAAATTTAGATCCCTTTAATATGCCATACAAGATAAGGCTTTTATTTAAATTCATTTGAAAAGTCATCCGTTATAACTTTCTGACAAAAAACTCCCAAGAGAGACACAAATACAACAAACATTGCGGCTCGTCGTATTAACCCAGCTGTCATAGTGATGACTTACGGTAGCAAAATATTATTATTGATATAGTAACAATAATTTGTATCTGTTACTGATACTAACCAGAACTTGAATTTTGTTTGATTGTAATTGGATTGTAATTTTATACATAATAATAGCTGATATAAAAAAAAAACAGATAAAGGTTCGCGTAATAGCTATGCATATCTATTATCTAATCACAAATTTAGCAGTGTTCCTTATTATTTACAACATTATTGTGTCCCACAGTCCCACTGCTGGGCAAACGCACGTAAAGGCCTCCCCTTCCTTCTTCCACTGCTCGCGGTCCTGTGCAAGCTCCCACTTCATCACTCCATCTTTTACGAGGTCGATAACATGATAAAGTTTAATTTAATATTAGCCTAAAGCCAAGCGATTCTCAAAAATACCAAGTCTTTACAGAAGCATTTGAAAAGTCATCATTCGCCAGGAACATAAGCTACTGTCAAACTTTCTGACAAAAGGTTCCCAAGAGATCGCCAAGACATCAAACACTCCGGCAAGTACCCAGTACGGCTCGTCACAGACGGTAGCAAAATCTTATTATTTGCATACAAATTTAACAACAATAAACCTCTTTGTCTAGAGAACAAAATCCGTCAAGATCCCAATATTTCTAACCCTTTGCC
>JARACY010001301.1:0-61596 GCA_029255725.1 Scrobipalpa atriplicella | reverse complement strand
CTCGATTAGACAATTTGAGGAAAAGATCATTTTTCCTGAAAAAAATCTTTGTGAAAGTTGTTCAGTTTCGTTAACTGAGCAACCCCTATCAGTTTACACCCGGTACCAAGTGGGTATTGTCGTCGAGTCGCCAAATGCCCCAATGGGCCCGATTCGTAACCATCCCGACTTAACTAAATCTTAACTAAAATTATTGCCATCCTGTTCTGTTCTCTCATGATAGAAAGTGACAGGTATGGACTTATATTAGTTAAGTCGCGTATTTTGCAACTACGAATTGCTACCAATGTCAGAGTTTTTAAACCGCCTAACGGGTTGGCACTGAGACTTCGAGATTTTAAATTACCTAGTCGTCCGATCCCCGGTCGACTCGACGCCCGCCGTGTAATGTGAATGTGACTAAGGCTTTATACACTTTCCTAGCTTTATTAAAACCAACATGAACTAAGCTTAAGTTTATCTATGCTAATATAGCAGATAGATTTGTTTGTTTTTAAGTGTTCTCAATTGACATGAGCTATACGGGGTGTAAGGGACAGCTTACCGCAAACTGATATAATGTTGCTCAGTAAACGAAACTGAACAACTTTCACAAAGAAATTCTTTCAGGAAATAATTATCTGATCGAGGCGGTAATTTTTTATGGAAAAGATCTTTTTTGTGTAAGTTGTTCAGTTTCGTTGACTAAGCAATCCCTATCTGTTTGCGGGCAGCAGTCCCTTACACCACGTATAATATTATATTAAAACGCAGGCGAAGACGGTTCGCAAAAGCTAGTTTTGTTGTAAAGGTTATACATGGTGTGCATGTAGTGGTCGTTAGCCCGTAATTAATTGTACAGGCGGATCGTAAACTTCATGAAGTTGTAGAAGGGAATTTTCTAGTTTACTTAATTAATTAATAATTGGGTACTTGACTGGGTAGCTTAAAAAATTCAAAACGTTTATACTTAAAACTGATGGCTAAAAATATTGTGGATTTCATTCATCATTTAAAAAAAAATGCACATTTCGATTTTAACAATCGAATTAAAAGTATATAAGTTATTGATTTGATTAGTCAATATTTACTAAAATGTGACGTCATAATTTACTATTTTCATACAAAAAAGCGTTTTTGACATTTCATAAAAAGTTGCTGATTTGACTAGTTGGAAAGTAGCCAATTATTTAACTTCATAAAATTATAGTAAGTACACTCCTTAGTTTTTAGGATTATTTCAAAGACAGTGCACAAACAGTTTAAAATGTAAATTTACAATTTAAAATGTAAATTTTTTTAGCTCCAAGGGTTCGGGGCTGCACCCAGGGGCCGACGCTGTTCTTCCATTCTGGACTGGAAGCGACAGACAAAGCATAGAATTTGCCAGCGGCTTCTCCTCCCGAGTATACTGTAGAAGCCCGCATTGGGTTTCAAGGCAGTGTGTGTACTCGTATTGGGCGATGGGCTGATAATCTCTATACACATTTCAATCAAAAATTATCCTCAATAAAGGCGTTATTTAAGGTATAATTTTTTAGTTAAAATAACCTTTGGTTCAGAGAATGGGCGCTTTTCCACTAGACGGCACGGCACCGGCAACGGCGACGGCACGGTACCGTCGACGGTATCGTGGATGAGATAATGTATGAAAATCAATGAAATTATATGACACGCTTTTCCACTTGCCGGCACGGCACCGTCACGGCATGCCATCGATTCCCATAGATATTGTCACGTGATCGTCGCCGTGCCGTCGCCGTTGCCGTTGACGTGCCGTCTAGTGGAAAAGCGCCCATTGTTCGGTGAGCGACCATTTCAATTCAAACAATAGATTGATTGATTCGTTCAGTTATTGTGCGTTTGCTCTAGATATTCTAAATTGAATTCCAGAGCCGTGTGTAGAGCTCCAGACCGTTCGGAGCTGTGTGGACACTGGACAGTGATTAATGCCATTTGCAGGCTCGTTACAGCTGTTGTTCAATACCGGGTGTAAGGGACAGCGTACCTGAAACTGATAGGGATTGTTCAGTCATCGGAACTGAACAACTTTCACCAGGAAATTTCTTTTAGGAAATGTTTTTTTTTTTGCTTTTCCATACAAATAGTCGGAAAGAATTTCCTGGTGAAAGTTGTTCAGTTTCGTTGACTAAACAATCCCTATCAGTTTCAGATACGCTGTCCCTAACACCCCGTATACGTAATATACAGGCTTTCCCTGACATCTATCTATACACAAACCATAGCTTTGAAACCTCTGACACCAGGGTTTATCGATTCACATGACAGCAAATGACCACACCTGTTGATCTTGATCAGCCAGATCACAACAGCGGTGTTTACCCGACTGCTCGAAGCAACAGGTAGGGTTCATTCGTCTTTCTATTCGTCAGGGTAAAGAGGGGAACCCTTGATGAGTAGGGTACTGCCTCCCCGGGGACTAGTGGTTTGAGTCATGGGCTCTCGATCCAGTGATCCTGGGTTCGATTCTCAGGACACAAAGTTTGTTAATTTATAATTTTGTGAGATTTTCCCCAGTTTGGTTAGGACATTGTAGCCTATAATCACTTGATTGTCCGAAAATAAAAAGGATTCCGTGCTACGGAGGGCACGTTAATCCGTCGGTACCAGTCGCTATTTTTGATAGTGGTCGTTGCACAAACCATGTTAGAGATCTATTAGCTGTGCTGTTAGGCGGTTTAAAAACTCTTAGACCAGGGTTCATCGGGTCGATCGATTTGAAACCTAAATGACAAAAGAAGAGAAGTGAGTAGGGTGATTTCGAGGGAAGAAGAAAGAGAATAGAATGGATCTATAGGAAAAGCGTCTTTGTCTTATAATTACAATATGTACTTTACGCAAAATATCCTTTTCGCAAGACGTCCTTCTCAAAATGTTCTTTCGCTAAATGTCGAGTTAGTATGTAGAAGAAAGCGCCAGAACTTTTTTTTTTTGTGTTTTTGAAAAGGACATTATGCGGTTAGGAATTTTTGTAAAAAGATTTTTTTTTGTTTGCCCGACTGCTCGAAGCAACAGAATAGAATAGAATAGAAAATATTTATTTGTCACCAAATAAGTGCAAACATTTTCTTAAAGTAAAACTTATTACCTAAGAAATTACCTATCAGATAGGGTTCATTCGTCTCTGCAAGGGTAAAGAGGGATGAGAAGGGTGACATTGCGAGAAAGAATGAAAATTCATTGGATGTAATGAAATCCTCGCAATATTTTTAGCCATCAGTTTTAAGTATAAACGTTTTGAATTTTTTAAGCTACCCAGTCAAGTACCCAATTATTAATTAATTAAGTAAACTAGAAAATTCCCTTCTACAACTTCATGAAGTTTACGATCCGCCTGTACAATTAATTACGGGCTAACGACCACTACATGCACACCATGTATAACCTTTACAACAAAACTAGCTTTTGCGAACCGTCTTCGCCTGCGTTTTAATATAATATTATACGTGGTGTAAGGGACTGCTGCCCGCAAACAGATAGGGATTGCTTAGTCAACGAAACTGAACAACTTACACAAAAAAGATCTTTTCCATAAAAAATTACCGCCTCGATCAGATAATTATTTCCTGAAAGAATTTCTTTGTGAAAGTTGTTCAGTTTCGTTTACTGAGCAACATTATATCAGTTTGCGGTAAGCTGTCCCTTACACCCCGTATAGCTCATGTCAATTGAGAACACTTAAAAACAAACAAATCTATCTGCTATATTAGCATAGATAAACTTAAGCTTAGTTCATGTTGGTTTTAATAAAGCTAGGAAAGTGTATAAAGCCTTAGTCACATTCACATTACACGGCGGGCGTCGAGTCGACCGGGGATCGGACGACTAGGTAATTTAAAATCTCGAAGTCTCAGTGCCAACCCGTTAGGCGGTTTAAAAACTCTGACATTGGTAGCAATTCGTAGTTGCAAAATACGCGACTTAACTAATATAAGTCCATACCTGTCACTTTCTATCATGAGAGAACAGAACAGGATGGCAATAATTTTAGTTAAGATTTAGTTAAGTCGGGATGGTTACGAATCGGGCCCATTGGGGCATTTGGCGACTCGACGACAATACCCACTTGGTACCGGGTGTAAACTGATAGGGGTTGCTCAGTTAACGAAACTGAACAACATTCACCAGGAAATTCTTTCAGGTAACAAAAAAAAAATGACTCCCTTTTCCTATACAAAATGACCACCTCGATTAGACAATTTGGGAAAAAGATATTTCATGAAAAAAAATCTTTGTGAAAGTTGTTCAGTTTCGTTGACTCAAATTGCAAAAAGCTGTCCCTTACATGTTTTATGAAAAAGAAGACGTTACTTCGTCAGTTATGGTGATAGATAACTAAAGCCTGTATTTTTTTTACGCTTGACGAACCACACTAGTGTGAGGTGGCCTTTAAGAAGGCTTGCTTGTGGCATGACCGCGAGCTGTTCTTGAAAGCTCTTTACATTTAAAACTAGTGGATTATTCTATGTTTCGTTGACTTCGATTCAGAGTGGAAGAATAATGACTTTTCTTTTTCTCTGCTTCCGTTTTTCTTTAGAGTATGTTCTTGAGTGAGCCTGAAGTTGATAGTTTAACAACTTTGATAAAAGAACACCATTATTGAATTCTTTAGCTTACACACATACAGCACGCATTTGATGTTGAACATGCCCTGCTTTTCATACATATTTAGGAAATAAAAAAATAGCACTGTGACTGCGAAAATCCTCAAAAAATATTTATAAATTCAGAGAGCCCCAGATTACATGAAGTCCTGGCTGCCTATATGACGCTATCATCTCTGTGAGGGCATAAAGGCAAAATATGGACGTAGTATTAAAGAGAATACCTATTCAGTGTAGCCATAGAGGTTGGAGCTGGGACAATAATTATAATTCACATGAACCCTCACACACCCACGCCTAAATTAGATGTGCTCACAGATACAAGATGGCAAAAACAGCTTAAAGTGTCCTCCGAAGCATGGAAACCTTTTTCCTTTCGGACAATCAGGTGATTCAGCCTGCAATGTCCTAACCAATGTCCTAATAAAAACGAAAATTTCACAAAGTGAAGTGATAAATTAACAAATATCAACTTTGTGTTGCCCCCTCGGAATTGAACCCAGGATCTCCGGATCGGGAGCACATGGCTCAGACCACTAGACCATGGAGTTCACATGAACCCTCTCGCATCCAAGCGTAAATTAGATGTGCTCACAGATACAAAATGGCGGATTGCATTCATTCGTTAGAGAGTTAGGGCAACACACCGGCATAAGTCCTCAAAGTCCCTCAAGATGTGGCAAAAACATATTTTATTAATCCTTTGACATTCTGCCTATCCTACAAAGTATATAAGTGTAAAATTTTGTACGTAAGCTAGTATCTCATCATTCTACAACTAACCTTAATCTTGGCAATTTTTCATCTTAAATTCCACTTAAACCGTCTCTAACAGATTCCGCATGAAAAATTGCAGTTTTCATGTAATATAGAATGTTAGCTGGATAACATATTAGTCCATTGGATTGTTTTGAAGTGTACCTTACCTATTCCATGTTGTTTGATTAGGACAGTTCATGCTAAAGGTATTCCGGGATTCGGAGGGCACGTTAGCTGTAGTTCTTGATCTCTTTGATAAATGGTCGTTACAAACCGTGTCAGCGACGGATTTCACTGCAGGTTTCATCAACCTAGGCAGAAGAAAAGACAGATACATTATTTATGCGTATGCGTAACGAGTTTTCAAAAATTGACTTTCTTTTACTAAGGTCTTCTATATTCGCTGGTAAATTCTAGTAAATTGGATTTACAGCGTGCTGCGAGCACTTCTCTCGTATTTTCCGAAGGTTTATTGCTCGGAAAAATGTTGAATCTTCCATATTCTTTCGAGCAGGAATTCTTAAGCAAAGTTACGCTAAAATAACATTTTGATAGACATAATGATCCATGGGATAAATGAACCCTGTTTTTATAGCGAAGGTTGCCTATTTTTACTTACAAAGAGAAGAATTAGTATACGCACACACAATTCGTTACGGACCTTTCTTGAAGTCAAAATACACAATAACTTTCAAAACAAGTTAAAAATTACAGGTTTATCTTTGTACAACAATATGGATTTCTGAAAAATACAAGAAGGAGAAACTTCCCAAATTTATTTCCAGAAAAGTGCTAAGAAATAGGTATAATAAAGTCGAGTTACAACCAGTAAAGTTGTAATCCAGGCCTAAAGTTAGGTTCATTAATTTCACTTATAAATTCTTTCCTCACTTTTGAAGCCTTTTTTCATCTTCTGTAGAAAACCAGATACTTTTACAGAATAAAGGTCTGACCAAATTAATGAGGATTAGAAAGTCGTGTCACACCGAAATGTAAAATCACTAAAGAATGACAGAGATGGTTTGCAAGTACTCCACTAATCTAATTCAAATTCTTCGTATTCAAAAAGAATTACTCATCATAAAATACAAACCGGTGGACTGAACGAAGCTTCTTAGCTTGATTCTCATTTTGTTTGGTACAGTCTGAATCACTTGACTAACTGACGGAGACCTATTAGGCGGTTTTAAAACTCCCATGTTCATCAGGTCGAATTACTGACAATTTCTTTGGGGTCAACCAACCCTATAACGACCACGATAGAAGAAAAGGGAGGTTACATTAGAAGTAAATTGCCATGCGCACTATTAGCCACTACCACACTACTCGTACTCTGTAACTCGGTCAATTCACTGAGATGCAGACATTTTATTTAAAAGCTTTCTGCTATTAGGTTGATGGTCTTCTTCGTGTGGGTTTCGAATCGATCGACCCGATGAACCCAGACGGCTGCATTGTCCTAACCAAACTGGGGAAAATCTCACAAAGAGATAAATTAACAAATATCACCTTTGTGTCCAACCCCCCCTCCCCCCGAATCTGAGGCTCGTATTTATAAATCGATCTCAAAATTGAGAGCAATACTTAGTATGGATTTGACAGGTCGTTTCGTACTGAAATTACATTTCTGATACGAACTTAAACTCGCCGTCACTCTTGAGTGCTGACGCGAACCCAGGACCTCCGGATCGGGAGCCAATGGCTCAGACTACTAGACCAGAGAGGCAGTTAGAAACCGGGCAGTATCGAAACTGGAGAATTCGCAAGTTTTATGTACGGTAATGTATATTTATAAAGGCTGACATTTTACTACTACTATAAAACTTATACTGGTAAATAAATCATTATGACTTTTCCAAAAAATTGAACTTTTCTAAAACATGTGTAAGGGATAGCGTACCGCACACTCAACTGATAGGGATTGTTCAGTCAATGAAACTGAACAACTTTCACCCAGTATAGGGTGATTCCATCTAAATATTTAGGTATTGTAGTTTGTAAGTTGTTTGTAAGCTCTTCATGGGGGGCGATTCGGGTGTGCACAAAAACACTAAATCTTAATTAAAATTATAACTTGTTATTATTTCGCATGAGAGAACAGAAAGGGACAACAAATTAGTTAAGATTTATTTGACAACCTGTCACTATAGCAATATACAAATCAATCTGGAATAACCCTCAAAACTTGTCAGACGTGGCGGAGCGACCTTTGTATAGGTCGTTTACGCTCTGCCTACCCCATTAGGGATAAAGGCGTGATTATATGTATGTATGTATGTAAGCCATCGCCGAATAGTGAGCATTGTGAAATATCACGGGATACTCGACAATGCTTTCGATTCGGTCAGTTCACGACTTAACTAAATCTTAACCTTTACAATACAAAGTAAAGCAAGTGTACCTAATATTCTATGTTTATATTTCTCTCAGTACAGACCGGAAGTAACCTCGGGATGTTAACACAGACAGACACAATGGCCTCAATTCACGCCGTCCAGTTACTAATTCTAATTCTAAGTAGCGCTGTCACTCTCTTAACTTTGACATAAGAACAGGATAGCAAACAAATACGTGAGTTTGACATTTCTTATCTGACATAAGACTGCATAAATTCATTAAAATTAGTGAGCACGCTCTATGGTCATTCCTTATTTAAAGCGCCGTACGTCAAATTAAGAATGTCAAAGTCACGTGTTTGTTTGCTATCCTGTTCTTATGTCAAATTTAAGAAAGTGACCGCGCTACTAAGAATTAGAATTAGTAATAGTGCGTCCTGAATTAACACCAATGAGAAATACATTTATATAAAAGCTTTCTCCCATTATTCGGTCAAAGGAAATACCAGGCAATAATTTGAAGAATCCTTGAGGTTTTATAACGGGGGAGATACTGTAATCCAGTTTGATTTATTTATGATTCTGCTTTAAGTGTTAAGGAAAAAAATTATGCAAAATAAAATTTGAAATGATTTTGGTTGTAATTCCGTTATGTGAAAATTCTACGGTTTTTAGGGAAGTTTTATGCTTAACTTAGGCCCGTATTTATAATCAGCTCTCAAGAGTGACAGCGAGTTTGAGTTTGAATCAGAAATGTAATTTCAGTACAAAACGGCCTGTCAAATCCACACTTAATATCGTTCTCAATCATAAGATCGCTTTATAAATACGAGCCTAAGTAAGTAAACCTCCATGAAACTGAATAACTTTCCCCAAGGAACATAATACTGGCCATTTCTTACAAAATGACTCTAGCTGGCCGCTGACACCATTTATATTGAAAGACCAATTTCATATTTCGACCTATGCTCCTTGTGGCAAGTTGTTCAGTTTGAGGGTTTACACCCCCTAAAATTTGGTCAGCAATTTTTTTTAGACTCAGTATATGCAACTAGGAGTCGTGAAAGGTTCTAGTTCTAGGCGGAAAACCAATGGGGATAAATCATAATAGAAAACGCTAGAGTCTGTTCGAAAAGAGAACAGACATGGAATTTGAGGGCGCGCATTTGTATTTAATTAACTGTTGCTTGTTCGTGTGAGGATTATGCCCAAGACTTTAACAGTAACCTTCTACATAAAATTTTGGAGGTTTTAGGTCAAAGACCTAGGCATAAACGCCACGCAACCAGCCGTGGGCTAATTAATACAAATGTGCGCCCTCCGATTTTATGCCTGTTCTCTTTTCGAACAGACTCTATATTGCACAGAAATACTTCTTGCTGTAGAAATTGCCTTTTTCATTTCTCATACTCGGAAAGTAGTGTTGTTTTGATCTGACTATTGGGTGGAAGATGCTGCTTTCCTTTCACAGGGAAGAAATAACTCATACAAATTTCATCCCCACCCTAGGGCGGGAATGAACTTTAAAAATAGAACTGCTTGAATTGCTGTCAGCTGTGAAGACTTTTTTTCATATTAAAAAAAAAACTTTATGAAATGTCGTGACTTTTTAACCAGCTAGTGTCACTGGCCAGTGTGAATTTAGCGCAAACTTGCGATGCGAGTGCCGCGACAAAATTAAAAAATAATAATTAAAAAGTCAACACAAATTGGCGGGATAGTAAAATCTGTTCTTTTATGTATCTGTGACGGACTTTTGTGCGATATTTTTTAGTTTTAGTTTTATTTTCCTCATATTCTAAATGAAAAGTAGAGTCATTGCCACGGGTAGAAGAATCAATTCCTCTCGGACTATAGCCGCCCTCGCTGCGCTCGGGCGTCTAACTACCTCGGGAATTGATTCTCTTCCACCCTAGTCTATGAATCTACTATTCCTTTTATTAGACAGTGGTGCAGAAATCCTATTATACAATGAGACAGCAAGATAACAATAACTCAACTTTGCTTGACTTTTGTAGAGGAAATCTTGCTAACAAACAGTTATATTTATTGTAGCGTTTTTATTCAGCATTTTCCTTATTACTTGCTAGATAAATAATGAAATGGGTAATATTTCTTGCTAAAAGCTTGAGTCCGTAATTATTTAAATGTAGATATACGTGTTCAACTATGTGATGCACTCATACTCTCAAAACTTAACTATGCTGACACGGTGTTTGGAGAATGTTTGCTGAAGCGCACTAAAAAACTAGTGCAACGCGTGCAAAACGCCTGCGCACGCTTTTGCTTTCCCATACCGCGTCGGACACATATCACACCCTACTTAAATAAAAATAAAGTCATGAATATGGCTGCACGTCGTAACTTACATTTTTCTGCGTTACTGTTTGGTATTATTAATGATAAACAACCACAATATCTTTACGATAAACTCAATCTTTCTAAGTGTCCCGTCAGATCCGCAATACGTTTAGTTTGCCCCAGGCACAGCTCTGCTGCATTTCGTGGCAGTTTTCGATATTCTGCCACGAAGTGCTGGAACAATCTACCGCCACCAATTAGAAATTCTAAATCTATCGCTTGTTTTAAACGAAATTTTAAAAAATTCCTACTTAACGCACAAACAATCTTTCCTCAAGCCGTCGCACTGGGTCAAACTAATACTTTATTAAATATAGGTATAGTTTAAATACATACTTAAATCACTCACATTTTCACGTCAATGATAATTATTGTATTTTATTATTCTTAAGTGTTCAATATTTAAAACAGCTCTTATTTTATTTTATTTTATTATATATCTTAGCTGTCATTTATTTGATGTTACTTATAAAAACAAAACAAGTTCGCTGTCTACATTCACTTCTTTGGCTCCACAGAAGACCAGCGCTGTAGGTAGTTCCACTACCTGCACATATGCTGAGTGGAGACCATTTTTGGTTCCACTACACAATAATGTAATTTAAATAGAATAAGTTGATATTGTAATATTTTTCATTGTGTTTTGGTACAAAATAAATTTTTATTATTATTATTATTATTAAATATTATTAAAGCCGAATAGAGAATACAGAAAGAGACAAATTGAGTTTCTGTCTGGTGATACGGTTTCTATTTGGTTTCACACATAGACATTATCATGCCTACATCCCTGACGGTGCAGGCAGAGTATCAAAGTAATAAGCTGTTTTGATTCTGTCAATTTATTAAAATGCATCTCGGAATTTCTCCACACCAAACGAGAAGGCGGATATTGACAAAATTTAGCAGGACGATATTGCGGACAATGTTATTATCGAGGGAAACACCACTTTCTTGCTTGCTGAAAGTCGCATATAAAAAATATGTGTAGCTCCTTTGCGAAACAGTCGTAAAAACCGACTTCTTATTTTATCGAGTTCAACATTTTAGCTCTTTCCTCCCGTTGGTGGTAATGGTGCAGATCTCTTCGTTGCGAGATAAAACTCGATTTAAACTTAGAATCCCTCATTCAAGGGGGGAGGAGGGAGGGGGTTTAGCATAAAGTTACGCACTTCATGCTCTAATCAGACTCGTAAAATGTACATACAGTCTGACTAGATCAGACTGATTAAATTGCACTCACTAGGCGTCAATATTATTTTTCTATTGTGGGTCTACGAGTAGGTCTAGTAAGTATCTTATTTTTTAGTCGACCGGCGACCGATGAACCCAATATACTTAGTGTTTCTAACTCGTTTTATAGGTATATAACCCTTATTATTATTAATATCTAACCATTATAATAAATATAAATGCTACAGATTTGTGAACGAAATATTATTAGTTACTACGCACGCAATAATATCCAGAAAGTAAAGTACCTAATCTATAATAGATTAAATAAAACTGGCCAAGTGCGAGTCGGACCCGCGCACGAAGGGTTCCGCTACCCTTATCTATACAACATAAGCATGATTAAGTAAAAAACATCCAAACTTTTGCAGTTATAATATTAGTTAAGGATATTTTTTCATCTTCTTTGTTCCAGATGTCGCTAGGAGGTTTTTAAAACGCAGTCTTGGTAGGTTTCAACCAAATCACGTTTTTTGTATGGGAGCCCCCCTTAAATATTTAATTTATTTTGTTTTTAGTATTTGTTGTTATAGAGGCAACAGAAATAGGTACATCACTTGTGTAAATTTCAACTCTCTAGCTATCACGGTTCATGAGATACAGCCTGGTGACAGACAGACGGACGGACGGACGCACGGACGGACAGTGAAGTCTCAGTAATAGGGTCCCGTTTTTGCCCTTTGGGTACGGAACCCTAAAAATACACGCAGTGTTAAGGCACTATTTGACCCTATTCGTGCTTGCGTTTAGCGTTAAGCTTTTTGCTTTTTAATAATAAGAGTACAAAGAATTATGTAATTTACGCACGCTATTGATATAGATTATAAATTTGAAGAACCCTCGAAATTTCTATGTTTTTCTACTGCTCCCAGTCTAGCATGGAAAATTAAATAGAATATTTTGATAATTCTGTTCGTGTGTAAACTCAATCTCTCGCCAAGTCACTGCTGCTGTAGATCCGAGGCAAATTGCCCCCTAATGCATTGAGATAGGATCTTCGCTAACTGCTTTTGTTTGTGGCTGTCTCGATGCTCGTACACATTTTTTGTTGAAATGCCTTTATTTCTTCCTCAAATATTTAAATAACATTTTACACTTGGGGTTCTATTGTGAGCAACTTTTTTATCTCAGATATTGATTTTATTTTGAACAGGTTCTCTTTTCTTTTTTATATAATACAGGGTGTATGGGACAACTTCCCGCTAACTGATAGGGGTTGGTCAGTCCCACGAAACTGAACAACTTTCTCCAGAAAAATCTTTCAGGAAATGACCACCTTGATCAGACAATTTAAAAAAAAAACTTTATTGCAAAAACAGTACAAATGCATGTTTATTTTTTCATTTCCTAAAAATCTTTCCTTGTGAAAGTTGTTCAGTTTTATTGAGTGCACAGAACAACCCCGTATCAGTTTGCGGGAAGCAGTCCCTTACATTACACCATTATAAAATACTGTTAATGTTATAGAATAAGAGATTATTGTTAATGAGTAATAAATAAATACAATACAAAAAAAATACTGGGTATACGAATACTTCCATGCTGGACTGGGAGTGAGAGAAAAACATAGAATGTGCCAGCTGCATATCCTCTCGGGCATGCTGTAAAAGTCAGCTAAGGGATTCGAGGGTTTCAGTATTGTAATTTAGGCGATGGGCTGACAACCTGTCACTATAGCAATATACAGATCCATCTGGAATAACCCTCAAAATTTTTCAGATGTGGCGGAACGACCTATGTTTAGGTTATTTACGCTCTGCCTACCCCATTAGGGATAAAGGCGTGATTATATGTATGTATGTATGTATAAGAATTCAAAACGAGACGATGGACTCGTATTTTTTTCTGCGTTAAAAGGCTTTTATTCAAAACTGTCTTTTTTTGAAGGAAATGAACATAATTATTATTATTTTCTTAGTTATTAGAGAAAAGAATATTTTCAAAACATAAAATATACAGACGATTCGTAGTAGATTCGTAGCTATTAGCTACGTGCCGTAGCGATCTGCTACGGGCTACGAGGATGCGTAGGTTACGTTCAGAAACGACGAGGCTATCTAATATGTTTCATGTTTCACATAATGTGGTTATTATATTCGCAATAATACATTGTAGATAATAATAGACCACAAATCATTACTATCTGACACTTGCATTATGGATTATGGTTAAATTCATCGTATGACTTGTGGGCTCAATCTTGGTTCAAATCGCGTAATTGCTTTGCAAGTGATTCGCTCTTGTGAGCTTAGCTTATTTGGATCGGAACGAAATCCAACTCTTTAGGAGCAGCCGTTAAGCATGATCTCCGGAGAGGTGTCCTAAAAAAACATTTAAAAAACAACATGCTGACTCGCTCTTGGCACAACATCTGATCTGATAAACATGCAACAGCTTGAGCACGTGCAGGGAAATCGAGTTGCATCGAGTTGCATCAAGTAGCAGTTCATCTTTCTTTCATCTCTTTGATGCCGGAGAGTATTTACATTCATATGTGTTAGAAAGATCTTCGTCTGTCGGTTCAATGAGCTATCGGTTCATCGGATCGAATAGTTAGTCAGAGGATTTAACCACGTACCTAATATGTGATCGGGATCAAAATTCTTCCATACTGGACTGGGAGCGAAAGAATAACATAAAATGTGGAGGTTGCTTTTCCTCCCGGGCGTGCTGTAGAAACGGCAAAAGAGTGGAACTCACTACCTGCGTCTGTGTTTCCGAATGCTTACAACCCCCAACACTTCAAAGTTAGAGTGAACAGGCATCTTCTGGGTTAGCTCGCTCCATCGTCGACTCCGTCTCAGTCGCTTCCGACCTAGACTGGAGTCAAGAGCAAACCCATTTTTAATTTTAAAAAAAAGTAGCAAAGGAATTCGAGGGTTACAACGTATACGAATTGTAATTTAGGCGATGGCCTAACAACTTGAGACACAGATTCGAATCTAAAATTGCCCTCAATATTTCTGTGCTCACTCCGCAACTTCATGGAGGGACATTTCCTCTCATGTTAATCTTTTTTTTTTATATTATGAGAAAGATTTTTTGTAAAATTTGTTCAGTTTCGTTGTTAGACTTTTCAGTTTACGCTCTTTTTCTGATGAACCACGTTTTTGTATGTGACATCGTTAGCGTGTAAATATAAGGTTTCACTCAATTTCCGTTCCGAAGTAAAAAAATTAATAAAAGTGATCTCGGCACGTGAAGAAGAAACTTCAAGAAAACTCCACCTTATTTTCCTTGGAAAGTGATATTCTTGATCCGGTAACGATGAGATATAGGATACGATCACAGAAAATATATGCTTTAGATTTAGATAAATACATGGTAGAAGAAAATAACTACGCCTGGTATGTTCTTCCCGTGACAGCCAAGTGACAGCTGGTTCACGACGTGAGACCAGCTGACGTCATCAAACAAAATCGATAAAAGTATTGCCAATTTTTGAAAATAAATTACCCGAGTATATTGTATTTTTTTACTAACTTACTTCTAAAAAGAAGCGATATTATTGTATAAAGTTAAAATTAATTACTAAATACATTAATAAGACGAAAAATAAATAGTAAGCTAGATGGCGATTAGGTTTTATTTAATGACTATGTATTAAAAACTTCCTTACAGTTTAAACAATGTAATTAAATGGCAGCATTGTTCGTGACGTCAACTGGTCACATACTGGTCCGTCGTCTGGAATTATCCTACTCTTTGTCCGAAGAGAATACCAGGTGTTGAATAATAAATAAAACATATAGGTACAGGGAGTAAAAAAAATACAGACCTTAGGATGTGAACCCCCCCATGAATCTGAACAACTTTGCCCAAGGAACTAATCGGCTTCGGCTTCGAAATAGGCTTAGGTCACTTTGTATGGGAGTGCCTTGTTTTGCATATTTCGGCCCTTATGTTCCTTAAAGTTGTTCAGTTTCATGGGGAGGTTTCCACCTACGAGAAAAAGGCGTGACTGTAGGTATGTTCTGTATTTTTGTCATGTAAGTAAGTTAATTGAATTAAATATAAGGAGGTATTTGTTTTCACATTATGTTTAATTTTCGAAATGAACCTATAACTACTATGGTTCAATCAAATTAAGAAAGCTTAAAACCCATTTATTAAATACCCTCAGTTCATAAATACAATACAATAAGATATTTACCTTATTTGATTGGGCCAATTCAAGAACTCGTTTCATTATTATAAGAGCCTTATAAATTGTCTCAAGTAGGTACCTAAAGTGAAATCCATAATTAGAGAAAGTAGTTTGACAGCTGGTGATACCATGTTTCGACCAGTGCTGTACGTATCGATAAAATAAATATTTTCAGGTTTGGAATCTAGGCTTTTGAGTAAGTAATCGATAAAAATATTGCACCCACTGAATAAGGATGTCGTCTGATTATTTGGTGTTTGTAGCAACAAAGTGTTCGCAGGAGAACTTCTAAAATTATTAGTTACTCACCAATACGTTTGTATTGCAGTTTAGTTACGTTACGGCCCCGCAGCAGTAGCCGGAAGTGTTAAGCTAGATAACGCGCATAGGACGACATGTATACTTAATTTATTTCTCGAAGCTTTATCACAATAACAAACCCTTGGCGCGCACACTTTTTTTGACGAAAATACTAATAAAATAATTTCCACACAATTACACGTTTGTTTTTTGAGAAATTGGTATGAAAATGTTTGGAAATATGTATATTTTTGTGTTTTTATGTGTTTTCATACGTATTTCATACAAAAAATACAAATAAATTCGAATCAAACGCACTAACGCACTGCCAGTGAGAAAACCCGCAACTTCAAAATGAGTTTTTTTAATTTTTTTCTAGGTGACATTGATAGTTTATGGTATAAAATAAAAGAGTATATGTTTGTCTTTGGCTTTACTATCAACTACAGCAATTGTTATTGTTATTATTGTTTTATTAAGTTTGTTATTTTGTTACGGACTAAGTAATTCAATATGAATACTCCAACTGCAACTGGCAGCAAGAGAAAACGACCAATTGAGTGTCAACCATCGACGTCTCGTGAACCGCCTGGGGTTTCTTGTAAGCAAGTTACCCCGCCCTCAACTTCTATAAGTAATGTAGAAGAAGCAAGTGCCTTAACAACACCTCGGCCAGCAAGTGCAAGTAGTATCTCGCCACCTAAAAAACGGCTCCGACGAGCATTAATATCAATCCCTCATTGACTGAGCAAGCTACCCCTATCAGTTTGCGGGAAGCTGTACCTTACACCCCGTATAGCCATTGAAGTAACGCTTTACGAGCGAGAAACGATTTTAAAGTAAAACAATATAAAATTTACTTTATTATTTATCAGGAAATATTTTTTTTTACTTTCCCATACAAAATGACCACCTCGATGTGACAATTTGTATGGAAAAGCCAAATATTTTATTCATTTCCTGAAAGTATTTCCTGGTGAGAGTTGTTCAAATTCTTTGCAACCCCTCTCAGTTTGCGGGAAGCTTTCCCTTAAGCCTGCTCTACACTTAGTGCGTGAATTGCGCGCAAAAACCGCGACGCTAAGTGTGGAGTCTAGCAGCTTATTATGCAAATCGGCTTCAAACTTAGCGTTGCGGTTTTCGCACGCAATTCGTGTACTAAGTAGTAAATCAGTTCAACCTACACATATCGATAGTGAAACATCGACATTTACCCCAACACTATTTTTTTTTTCTGAGAAATGGTAACACTGCAATTGTCAAACTACTATCTCTAATTATGGATTTCACTTTATGTATAACAATATTCATTTGACTTTCGTAAAATTGAAGTTTACTTTAGCTTTCAATTATACTCTTTGTCTGGCTAAATGTTTTTCAGGATATTTCTTATGATTTGTAATTAGGTTTGAAGAAAAATCATACAGTTTGGAAAGTTAAAGTTGTTCAGTTTCGTTGACTGAGCAACCGCTACCAATTTGTGAGATGCTGGCCCTTGTGCCCTATACAACGTGTAACAGAAAGGGTATATGCATCGAGAAATGTGTGAATCTACCCATGAAACTGAACAACTTTCCCTAAGGAACATAGGTCGAAATACGAAAAAAAAAATTGACTTCCCATACTAAATACGCTATCAGCTGATGCATTTAGTATGAAAGGTCACGATTTTTTTTTCCTTTTTCGACCTATGTTTCTTAGGCAAAGTTGTTCAGTTTCATGGGTAGATTCACACATTTCTCGATGCATATACCCTTTCTGTTACACCCTGTATAAGCACCAGTAGATAATATAGAATCTTACTAATATAATAAAATATTGCCCAATACAACTTACGTAATAAAATAAAGTTCGTCTGAGCGAGCGTGTGGCGCCTCGCTGTCGGATTAGAAAGTATAAAAGTTGTTCAGAAGTTGTTAAGTTGCTAACTTACTCGTAGTTAAGTTCAGTTGAGTTGCACCGAGTGCACTGCTAGTTGGAAGAACGACTTCTCTAACAAATAAACCTATATCAAATGCCGAGGTATTGTATGGAGACTAACCTGGAATCCTCCTTCAGCAGCTTCGCGCTCCACGGCTTAGCGTACGTTTCAGGGGCAGAAAGGATTTCCACCACCAGTTCGGCACTTCCACTTCAATCCACAGGTTCTAAATATCCAATAACGTAGTGGGAACTAATCACAAGTTTATTCACACAGAATAAGACAGATTTTGGTAGATAATCTTGATTTTTTTTCTTGGGAGCTAGCGCGCGCGCGGTCAGAGCATCACCGGCCGAAAAAGTTCTTTTTGTTGCCGTCTTGGCGAATGGTGGCGCGCAGATCGCAGCGTTTGCGCCAATAGGATTGCTCGGCCATCATTAGTTAGAACCAATCAGTCTCCATACTTGTATTTTTAAATAGGCAAATGAATTTGGAATATACAGCCTTAGTTGTATTGTCTATATGCTGGAATAGGAGCGATAGAAAAACATAAAATGTGCCAGCTTCTCCTCCTCCCGGGCATGCTGTAAAAACCAGCAAATGAATTCAAGACTTTCAGAGTATAAAATTGCCAGACGTGGCGAAATCACCTTTGTTTACGACGCTCTGCGTACCCCCTTACGGATAAAGGCGTGATTTTATGTGAAATGTAAAAGATAGAAAGAAGAGGAATATAAAACGCACGCGCGCACACTCACACACATACACACACACACACACAAACTATTTTTTTCTTCCAGACAATCAAGTGATTCAGCCTGCATTGTCCTAGAAAATCTCACAAAGTGATAAATTGACAAATATCTCTGGGAATCGAACCCAGGACCTCCAGATCGAAAACCCATGGCTCAGACCACTAGACCACGTAGGCAGATAGTGCAGTAAAAAGCCGGAAAGCGCGGACCCTAGTATTACGCCGGGAAAACGTTTGGCATTAGAATAAAATTATAAAATACCTACGTAAAATGCATCTGAATATTGTGCAGTAACATTTATCGTCGAATGCACCTCTATTCAGGAATATAATAGAATAATTCAATACTTCTTATTCACAATTGAAAAATACGCTTTTATATTATTCTGTTGGTGGAATAGAATACAATTTCTAAACCCGCAATAACACAGTCGTTGGTTTCAATCCACTGAGAAAAATATACATGTACGTCTTTCTCTTATTGAGTGGGCTAATAACCCTGATGGGGTAGGCAGAGCGTCAACGACCTAAAAAAAAGATAGTTCCATACTTCCACCACGTCTAATGATTTTTGATTTATTTCGGAGAGTTCTGTAGGTTCACGTAGTTGTGACAGGTTGTCAGTCCATTGCTAAAGTTATATACTTATTGATATCCTCCAAGCCATTTGCCGATTTTAGCAGCATTCCCGGAAGAAATGCAGCTGGCACATTCTTTGTTTTTTTTTCAATCGCTCCCAGTTCAGCATGGAAGTTTCTTTCTACTAGAGATTACGAGTAAATAAAGAAACTTTGGATTTATTTAAACACAAGCGCAAAATTCTTAAATTCATGCTAAGATAATTAAAATTATTTGGTTAAAAACAGAATAATTTAATTCAAATGAGGAGGACAAGGATGATTTAATTAATTTATGTCACTATTTATAAAATGAAAACACGATTTTGTATAATTTCCGCGCAAATTGATAAACAATTAAATATATACTTAAACATAATAAAATAATTTCACACGATTGGGATTCATACAGCAATACAACACAATTCAAAAATACCGGGTGTAAAGGACAGCATACCAGAAACGCACAGGGGTTGCTCAGCCAACCAAACTGAACAACTTTCACCAGGAAATTCTTTCAGGAAATGAAAAAAAATATTGGCTTTGCGAAATGACCAACTCGATCAGACAATTTGTATGGAAAAGCCTTTTTTTTTTCATTTTCTCAAAGAATTTCCTGGTGAACGTTGTTCAGTTTCGTTGACTGAGCAACAACCCCTGTCCGTTTCTGCTACTAAGCCGTTGACGGTCTCTTTTCCCGTTAAAGGATTCAGGCGTGATTCCCAATATGTTTTCCTACAAAATGCCCCTGAGTGCCCAACAATTTAATCTTGTTTTCATGGTCTACTCCCAACCCTCATAAATATGGAGAGCTTTAATTACCCCCTTGATATGAATATTGCGTAAGTCGGGAAGCATACGAGTATGTACAGTAGCTTTTATGCAGGACTGTGGGTGAGTGCCAGAGATTTTAATAAAAGCAGTCAAATCAAATATTAATTTTAAAACTGGTCGATTCTAGCCAACACATATTTAGGATAAGCTTATTAGACAGTCTCCATTCTATTCAGATGTTCAATAAATCTTTAAAAGATACGAGTATAAAGGACTCACAAATCAAAACACATCCATCCTTACATAGTATAAAACAAAGTCGCTTCCCTCTGTCTGTATGTATGTCTGTATGTATGTATGCTTAGATCTTTAAAACTACGCTACGGATTTTGATGCGGTTTTTTTTAATAAATAGAATCATTCATGAGGAAGGTTTTTAACTGACTTTTACCACGGGAAAGTATGTCATTCCCACGGGAAAAGTTGTTTTTTTGGGCTGGACGAAGTCTGCCGGGTCCGCTAGTTAATTTATATAGTTGTTTCTCCTCCCGGGTATGTTGTAGAAGTGAGCAAAGGAACCAAGAGTTCTATAGAATAGGCTGACAACCTGTCACTATAGCGAAGCTCAACCTGATAATGCCCGTAAAATTTTGTCAGACGTGTCGAAATCAACGCCATTTACTAGCCGGTTTACTCTCTGCCTACTCCGTTAGGGATAAAAGCGTGACTTTGTGTATTATGTATGTATATTAATTATAAATAAATTTAATGGTGTAAAGTTCCTACACAATGTAAACACATTTGAGCAGTTTGCAGGAAAATTGCATTTTTGCTCACTGGAAAGGAAAAGTGATTAAATTTTGTAGAAAACATTTTGATATTAATAAAGTTACTGAAGGACGAAGTAACAATGTTATTAGAACAAAACTATTAATAATATGATATTATTAGATAATGTTTGTAAATAGATCAATCGTAACATTATTACGACGCATATAACCAGAGGAATTATTGTTTGATGTTGACGTAAGAGCACTATTAAAATCTCGACATCGACATTACATAAATCACGAATTAATCCCTAATGGGGTAGGCAGAGCATCAACGACATAAACAAAGGTCGTTCCGCCACTGTGACAGAATTATAATCAGCTGTGTATTTCTGTCTCTTTTTTGTGCAAATTTTAGAAAGTGACAGGTCCAAACTTATACAATAAGTTGTGTCTACAACCGAATTGGCACCGCCATTCATTTTTCACTCTTAGAAAATTCATAGAAATTTTAAAAATCCTTTTAGTGTACTTTCCTGAAATACGCAGATACGAACTAAACTGAATTTATACGTCTAGTTTCACAAAGTTGGTAAAATTTACACAAAGTAATAAGAATCTATATTAAAAGTTACTCAGTAAAATACACTGAAAAGTTGGTAAGATGAATTTTGCGCAAGTTAAATTTTAGAACCAGAAAAGAATTGTTAGAAAATACAAAGTTGCCCAAACTGATCAACTTTCACACAGAAATTATTTCAGGAAATTAAATTAAATTTTCCCCCCGCGATCTGACAATTTGTTTAGGCAAGCCCAATTTTATGTTTTCCTGAAAGTAGTTCTTAGTGAAAGTTGTTCAGTTTCGTTGCATGAGCATCCCATATTAGTTTGGGAGAATCTGGATTCGAGCGTTACAGTGTAGGCAATGGGATACACTACACACACATATTTCCATCTAAAATTGCCCTCAATATTTGAAAGACGTAGCTCCTTCAAGTAGGCGTATTACGCTCTACCTACCCCGAAAGAGATAGAGGCGTGACTTTATGTGTTTAATTTTCAGGACATCATAATTATACTTTCTGTTAAACCCTATTTATTTTTTAATTTCCTTCGCCTTCCCCTGATAAATTGTTCCAAAGTAATTAATAAAAAATAATAAAAACGGTTCCGGATACGGAACCCTCGCCATAGATTAAAAAATATAACCCAATTAGTAAGATGATTGACTTACCGTCACTCTTGAATTTCAGCAATTTCAGCTCAATTTTTCAACACTGTCACTTTCACAGAAACTACATTAAGTCATGTCTGTTATTCCTTAACGGGCTAGGCAGAGCTTGCAAACAACACTTGTCAACGTAAAGACCAATTTTTTTTAAAATTATTTATGGCACTATAAATAGTTGAACTTTGTGCCAGTGTCAAGTTGTTAATCACTGACTTTCGATTGGACACACAGTTCACATTATGCAAAATTCCTGAGCAAAATTCGAACAAACACTTTCAAACAAAGAACTCCGAAGTTCACATTCCGAACGCACGCGAAGTTTTGGCGGTAAAACGCGGCGCGTCGCGTCGTGGACGCGTTATCGGCGCGACTGCCGGCCGGCGACGGAACGGCGTCGTCGCAGCGATTGCGGAGACGCGACGACGTCGTCACGACAACGGCCTGTGATAAGATAAGATAAAGGCTCAGAAAGGTCTCAGAGCAAGCTGGACTGGCGGCCAGTACTGCCTCCGTAGCTTGCAGCTGCGATAAGGCTGCGATAGCCATCTTCTATCACATCTATCTTCGATTGTATGGAGATTTGACAGATAGGTACTCGTTATCGTGCGGCGGCATGCTATGGGGACTCTGGGGGTGTGGGCGTCTTTTAATATTGGTCGTCCTGTTCCTATTATTTGGGGTCGGGTTACAGTGAAATAAAAAATTGACAGACGTGTTGAAACGGATTTTATGAAGCTGATTTTATCTATCTGTCTACCCTCCACCTACCTCATAAGCGTATGTCTATAGTGACTGTAATGGCCACTGATCAATCGTGGGTCATTTGCCATACTTACCACGCTTGGTGGGCGGATTGGCGAGTGCAGTTCAAGTTGTTATGTTTACGGTAGGTTTAAAGAGAAAACTATGTAGCCTCTTGATTTATCGTTTAATATCACTTGTGGAGCGTTAGCTAATATTATAATAATTTATATTCTTTGCTTGTGGGAACACCTGAGGCGATGATATTCTGATCCAGCATCACTCAGCATGTGTAAGTGTGTTGTTGCCTAATTTCGCCGGGATGAACCACAAATAACTGTTGCGCCAGCCAGGGTTTGTAAAATCTGAACTTATGTATGCATGAGAACGTCGCCGTATAGCCCTATCTCTACTCAAGCACATACAAAATGTGCTTGGCGCGGCCGCGGCGTACATTGCTGCTTTTGATGTAGGTTACTTTCAAGTATCTACTATCTACCAAGTACCCCACGTGATTTAAGTGCCCGAAATGTCTCAAGTTCCCCCCGTCAGTTTATTACTTAAGTTACGGTACACCGACTCTACTGATTTTGCATTATGCCAGGTATAAAAGCCACTGGTTCACTTTATGTTTTTTGATTCCTAGACCAGTAAATGCTTGAAAGATCCATCACCACATACCACGCACAAACCTTGTATATTTTCTTATAGGTATAGACGCAATGAAGCAATGTACACTGTACAGCACAAACCGGCTGAAAACCGCACGAGTAGTGATAAGGCTTGGCCTTCTCTGCGTAATTGGGCGACCGAGATGCGAGGTTGGATAACACCGCCATCTTTGTTTCTGCTTTCACACAAATGCCTTGTTTTACACTGAAGCTGAATGATTAGTTGGAAAAATGTACCTATTAGGTATAATGTTGAAAGAAAAGTTATCAATAACAACATGTTTTGCATAATAACAAAGCAAAACATTTGAATCTCACCCAAGCCAAAGTTACCCATGACTTATTGCCCTTATTGGACACCTGTATATATTCCCCAAAAATAAATCGCAAAGTGAAAAATACGAAAAAAAAACAAATAATAGAATCTCAATCTGAGCTGGTTCTGAGAATAAAAATACTACGCTGAAAACTTGTCTTCTTTTTGCTTTATTTTTGACTTTCGCAATACTCTTTTAATATTGTTTTAGGACATTACCAAGGTTCATTTCCTTAGGGAAGGTGAAATATTATCTCATAAATACACAATAAATTTTCTACCGAGTTGTTTAGGGCGTTGGTTTTAATTAGTCTTGTATGAGCTGTACACAAAATACTCATACATCCCTAAGGAATTTAAGTATATTTTAATAAATGAACTACTTAATTAATACGCCATCTATTTAGATGGTTTTTTTTTAATGGTGTTTTCGGCTCTTGATACAGCTGCGGTCGTGGTTGATTCCCAAAGGGAGTAACACAAAATTTAAATTTAATTTAGTAAAACTGTTTGCAATTTGTCTATGACGTTGACGATGTAGGCACTGTAACTCCCACCCACAAATGGAATACACAGTCATCTTACATTATACAGTAAGCTGTGGACCGCAACAAGATAGTTACTCGTATTTTGATAAATCTGATGATAAACTGATAAGTGAATAGCAATCTTCTAAAAAAAACTATAGATCTAATATAATTATCGTATTCTCTAAATAAATAATTAATTACATTAACAGGTATCAAGGAAAAAACTAAAATTTTATTATAAACAAATACCGGCTACGATCATTTCCTAAATGTATACTGGTACGCCATCTCTCATGGAGTAGCTGAACTACAATAAGCTCCGGGCGTTTTCAAAGGTTTTGGTTCCAAGTTACAATCTGGCGAAGATACTACCTTTTTTTAGAACCCAAAATATAAACAGTCGCTCGTTGCATGGTGAAAAGAGCTTTTTAACTAAGTAAAAGGAAAAAAATACGAAAAATTAATTAATCGTCAAATACGCAGTGTTTTATTTTTCGTAACCATGGCGACGAGTTAGCCTAACATCGATTGGAACGGTTTCCAATGCAGGAAAAATGCAACTTATATATCGATGAGTTTGTTTTAATAATAAAATTTAAGGGTCTCCTGTTTCAGTGCCATTAATAGAATCTGCTTCATACAACAGAATAAGTTGCAATTGCAATAGTAAGTATCTACATTTAATTAAAATACTTACAAATTATCTGAGACGTGATGTTCAATTTAGCCACAGATTTAGCATATGAAGTGCTTCTTAGTTGAGAATAAGTTGCAATTGTGATTAGGTAGCCGGTAGGTACCCATTTAGATTGAATTAAAATAGTTACCTAAAATTATCTTAGACGTGATGTTTAATTTGAACATAATAAAATAACCCAAAATAAATTTGCTTATGCTCTAAGTATTGACAGAACCTTATGGTTTAAATTTTCAGCGAAATATCTTCAAAGCTAAATGCCCTTTGGTTTAGTTTATATACGCATCTTATGGTGCTGTTATAATATTTCCAAGTGTTTTCAGAATGGGTCTCCTAGGCAAGATCTCTGGTCTCCTCGGGCCGAAGCACACCGAAGTAACAGTTCTTGTGTTGGGACTTGACTATTCTGGAAAGTCGGCGCTGCTGCGAGCGTTGAGACCTCCTGACGCTGCTCCTCCAAGCAATGCTAACGCCAATGTACCGGATAAGTTTCAGAGTATGTATCTCTACCATGACATGTTAGTTTTATGCCCCTCTTATTACAATTATGTACATCAGAAACATGTCAGAAAGGCCTAATATAGAGCGTCAGCAGAATCCCAAGGCAGCGGCTGTTTTCGTTGACAAACTAAAGGCAAAGAACTTTCTTCTGTGAGCCGTTGATTTTCCTTCATATTTAACGATAAAAAATAAATTCGCCCTAGAATACCAGGGTTGGCTCGTGCCCCTCGGTGGGGACGTATATGAGCTGATGTTGATAACAATTATGGCTACTTTCCAACTAGTCAAATCAGCAACTTTTTATGAAATGTCAAAAACGCTTTTTTGTATGAAAATAGTAAATTATGACGTCACATTTTAGTAAATATTGACTAATCAAATCAATAACTTATACGGGGTGTAAGGGACAGCGTCCCGCAAACTGGTAGGGGTTGCTCAGTCAACCAAACTGAACAACTATCACCGGGAATTTTTTTCAGGAAATGAAAAAAAAAATTTGCTTTTTCATACAAAGTGACCGCCTCGATCCGACAATTTGTATGGAAAAGCAAATTTTTTTTTTCATTTCCTGAAAAAAAATCCCGGTGATAGTTGTTCAGTTTGGTTGACTGAGCAACCCCTATCAGTTTGCGGGACGCTGTCCCTTACACCCGGTATACTTTTAATTCGATTATTAAAATCTAAAAGTGCATTTTTTTTTAATGATGAATGAAATCCACAATATTTTTAGCCATCAGTTTTAAGTATAAACGTTTTGAATTTTTTAAGCTACCCAGTCATGTACCCAATTGTGCTCCCAGGTGGAGGGGTGTCGTTCAGTGCATGGGACGTGTCTGGTGCGGCACGACATCGCGCGCTTTGGGAGCGACACTACAGGCTCACACATGCGATCATCTTCGTGGTAGACGCTTCGGACCATCTTAGACTTGGTAAGATATTGAGAGAAGTCAAAGTCAAAGTCAAATCATTTATTTCCAAATAGATTCTTACGAACACTTTTAGAAAGTCACAGATGAGTCTATTACAAAGAAAATTATATCAATGTCACAAAAGCAAATAAAATAAAAATATATCACAATGATGAAGAAGCACGAGAAACTCGCACTTTGCGGCCCCCCTTTCGTTTTCGCTTACTCCTACTTTTACTTTTCGCCTTCGTTTTGATCAAAATTCGGTTGGTGTCCGCAATGTGTGCCAATTTCTTGCGCTTCACTGAAATATCAGAGCTCCAAACCTCTTTGTCATTAGTATAGTCATCTAGCTTATAATAGGCTTTCTGACATAATGTGTTTTTAATTGTATTTTTAAATTGACTTTCTGACAAATTTAATATATGGTCAGGTATTTTGTTATAGTATTGTATACATTGACCTAAAAATGATTTTTTGACCTTAGCTAACCTAAAATGAGGTTGGTCAATTTTATTTTTGCTTCTTAGATTCCGATTATGCCTGTCACCGTTTTTGGAAAAACTATGAATATTTTTCCTTACATACATAATATTTTCATATATAAATTGACATGGTACAGTTAAAATATTTATCTCTTTAAACAATTCTCTTAGGGAATCACGACATTTGAGATTGTATATTGCTCTAATAGCCCGTTTTTGCAGAACAAAAATTGAATCAATGTCAGCAGCGCGGCCCCACAGCAAAATTCCATAGGACATAATGCTATGAAAATAACTAAAATAAACAAGTCTTGCTGTAGCAATATCTGTGAGCTCTCGGATTCTTCGCACAGCAAATGCGGCTGAACTTAGTCTCCCCGATAAAGATGTAATGTGCGGATGCCATTGAAGTTTCGAGTCTAGTGTGATCCCTAAGAAAACTGTGCTTTCAGTGAACTCTAATCTTTCATTATTAAGTACAATATCATTATAGGAAGAATGTACATTAGGCAAAGTGAATTTTATACATTTGGTTTTCTTCGCATTCAACACTAGATTGTTAACAGTAAACCAATTATGAATTTGTCCAAGAGTGTTATTTACGTTGTCATAATTTTGTGCATGTCTATCAACTTTAAATACAAGAGATGTATCATCTGCAAATAACACAATCTTTGACAAATTCTCTATCATGTAGGGCAAATCATTTATATACACTAAAAATAGAAATGGGCCTAATATTGAACCTTGAGGTACACCTATTTTTACACGAGACCCTGGTGACTTAACTCCGTTTACATTAACCTTCTGAATCCTATCGTCCAAATAAGAATTTAAAAGGCTCAACGCTTCATTTTTGATTCCGTAATGTTTCAATTTCGATAATAAAGTTTCATGATCTACGCAATCAAATGCCTTGGAGAGGTCACAAAATACGCCAATGGCATCTTTTGATTCCTCCCAAGCACTAAATATATGATTCAAAAGGGCAACACCAGCATCTGTGGTGCAACGTCCCTTTGTAAACCCGAATTGCTGGTTATGTAATAAGTTATTGTGATTAAAATGAGAAAGCATTTGATTGAGTATGATCTTTTCAAACACTTTGCTCAATACTGGTAAAACAGATACAGGCCTATAGTTGCTTGGATCTGCCTTGTCACCAGCCTTGAACAAAGGAACTACTTTGCTGTTTTTCATCAAATCAGGAAATATACCGTGATCAATACATTCATTAAAAATATCTGACAAGTATGGTGCTAATATATCGATAATTGAGGTACACACTTTGACTGACATCCCCCACAAGTCTTCAGTTGCCTTAACTTTTATGTCTTTAAACATTTTTATAATTTGCTGGGGGCTAACATGACTGAACTTAAATTCAGAATTGCAGGCTTCCACGTTTTCTTTAAGCAATGTTAATGAAAGCAAAGATGAAGAGTTGAGTGACTCAGTAGTTATCAAGGGTATATTTGTAAAAAATGTTTCAAATTCCTGGGCTACTTCGCAATTTTTACTAATTATTCCACGATCAGTTTTAATTGAAAAGTTATTTTCACGTGGCTTTATTTTGCCAGTTTCGTTATTTATAACTTTCCATACGGTTTTAATTTTATTATCAGCAGTTTTAATTTTGTTACTAATAAAATTTGCTTTAGCTAACAGGCATGCTAACTTAAATGTTTTCGAATAGTTTTTAACAAATTGTTTGAAGCTATCATTATTTGTCATGTTCCTTTGTTCATAAAGATCAAAAAGCTTATCTCTACTAATTCGAAGACCTGTGGTCGCCCAATCACTGAATTTAAATTTCGTATTAATTTCTTTGGAATCAATTTTGAAAATAATTTCATATTCTTCACTAATTGAAGAAAAAAAGTCTTTATATAAATCATTAGGATTATTACTATTAAAATTAAGATTAGGCAATTTATTAATTAGAACATTTCGGTATTTCTCTAATCTATTAGTAGTAATACGCCTTGATTCAATTTTAATTGTTTGGTTTTTATCAGGATTGTTAAATGGAAATGTTACACTTTGACCTCTATGATCTGATCCAAGGCAATCAATTATGTTTTTTTCTATAGGGTCACAATAACAGAAAACATTATCAATACAAGTAGCAGAAGTTGACGTAACACGTGTAGGTTCAAAGAATACATAATTCAAATTAAATGATTTAAAAAGATTTAAAAACCTATTCTTTAAATGTGGCACCCTCGTGGTTTCTAAAATATCTACATTAAAATCTCCAGTAATAATAATTCTTTTATTGGTTTTAGTTACTAATTTAAGTACATCTTCCATTACTTCTTCAAATTTAGGAAAGTTAGTTTCTATAGGCGGTCTATATACGCATACTATAACATAAGTTTGGAGTTCAACACAAGATAATTCTATACATCTTTCTACCGACAATCCTACAACGTCTTTTCTGTCTTTGAATTTAATATTATTTCTCATTATTATGAGAGATCCACCGCGAGTTAGGGATTGTCGGTTGAAAGAACTAGCAACACCGTAATTTTGGTAATTAATTAATATTTGGCAATATAAATGCCAATGTTCTGTTAAACATACAATGTCATATTTAAATTTTTCTAAAAATAATTCAACCTGTAACACTTTGCTGGAGAATCCCTCAATATTTTGATGCAATAATTTGAGATAAGTTGGTTTTCTGTACCTCTGATGTCACGCAGTGCGATCTTAATCCTACTATATGATCACTTAACGATATCTTGAGGTAACCCATTTCGGATTAAACTCGAACTTGGTTTAGAGATGTGTGACGCTTAAAAGATGTTTGCTTTATCTTTAAAATTGTATACGTAGTACCTAGTCAGAGCCTAAGTAAAATATTTTAAGTCACGCACGATTGCATCATTCCACAGTTTATATAATAGACTCATTAATTCAATTCTTTCTTGTTAATAATTTTCTAATTTAATAATATTAAAGTTTTTTTTTTATTGTAAAATTATTTCTTAGTTTACCATTTGACAGCCCATTTTCCAGGATAAAGAGGACCCAAAAAATCTTGCTGAAAATTATTCTGCGTACACCACAAAATATCTTTAAAGTACACTCTGGGAGATAGGTCGCCAATACCGAAATTCGGTTGGGAGGACTATTAACGTACAACACAACATGTCTTTTTATTCCAAATCGAAGCTTAACCGTAATGAATTCCCATCTAAATTAATGACAGAAATACCTTCGTGTTAGATTAACGTGTTATCTCGTATGATGTTCCCTTTTGATAGTACAGAATATAGTCATATTTCCATCAAGGATAAGGCAGTCACTGGAGACAATCTGTTATCAAGGCATCGTGGAATTAGGTTTCGGTTTATATGAAATTGGTTCTCAATTTTGTGGTCATGTTTAATTTGTAATCTGAGGACACTGTCATGTGATGATTCTGTTCTCATTCGATGTTATACGGGGTGTAATGGACAGCGTCCCGCAAACTGATAGGGGTTGCTCAGTCAACCAAACTGAACAACTATCACAGGGATTTTTTTTCAGGAAATGAAAAAAGAAATTTGCTTTTTCATACAAAGTGACCGCCTTGATTTCAATAGAATTTATCAAGGCCTTCAACGGAATTTCCACAAACAAACCTAACGTTCGAGTCTTGTCCAATTTAAACCAAATTTTATGCTCCAAAAAACTTCCTCCGCCGAAGGGTCTCAATACTATCTTCATTAATAATAAGCTTAGTAATTTGACCATTATTTCAGAGAGTTCCCTTCATTAAAGGGCGAACGAGAGCTTTGGAGGGCTAATAACGCTTAACATATTTGACATGTATAATTTATACTTGCAAATTTTCATCCCTCTTTCACCCCCTATTATTTTAGCCATTCGATCCGGTTCGAATGTCACTGAATCATTACTTTCGCGAGTCTTTTGTGAATAAGATATTGTATGTAGACGACGTTTGATCTGTGAAAGGTAAGTAAAAAAGAATTTCCATGGCAATATCGTATCGACAAACGTGTTCCAAAAATCTTTGAAGAGAGTGTTATGAATTCAAACAAAATGTTATGTTGATGTAATATTTTGTTACCACTTTGCAGACAAGTTATTTTTTATTATGCTTTAATAGAGATCTTAACAATATCGCAAGAATATTGTGTCCATAGAATATCACAATGATGTTGTTATATCCACATTTTGTTTCTTAATTATTCTAGAAGCAATTTTTTTTTCATGTTGTGAATGTGCGTTGCTTTATCAAATAATTATAGTTTAATTTTGCCAAATTTGGATAAACTTTGGTCTCGTTTCGAATAAAACAAATAAAGTTTAAAAATCAAATACGTTCTACTAGTGATTTAAACAAATTCGTCATGTAAATTTGTTCTATCTGAATATAGTGGTTGCTACAGTACCGGTTGCTACATTTGAGAAAAAAATATCGATACCTCATTTGGAAGATTATCATTATTTATTCTTTGTACTTACTATGGTCAGGTAAGTAGGTAATGTAGTTATGTGGTACCTATGTGATTTTCTGTGTATTACTATCGATATTTTAAATTCAACTAATTGAAAACGTAGTTCATATTTTATTGTAAAGTAACTGGATCATGGATAAGTAGGTATGCATTTGAGAACGTTAGTACTTAGTCGCAGATCACTCTTTGTTGTGCAAGTACTGGTGTGAAAATCTTTCGTCCTGAATGACATAAAAAAACTTACTTATCGACAAGCTAAACTATCGACAGCGTCCCACCACTACGCTACGCAATTAATTTGCAATTATTCCGCAGTATATCGTTTAATTACACGTCGCACTGATTTTAGCTCGCTTTAATTTCATTTCGTACGTATCCTATTGTTTCAGATTTTGTATTGACGAGAATCAGCCAGTGAATTCGTGCATAATTACCACGATAATTTTGTTGGATCACAAAGAAATAAATTAATTAGCATATTGTGAAATTAGTATGTTCTATTTCCGAAATTACGTCTTATTGTTATTTTTATTAAGTACCTACCTGCTCTTTAGTACTAAACGTTGAGAAGTCATGTTATGTCAGACAGTTAATGTATAAAGTTTTTAATTTAGATTTTTAATGTGATTTTTTAGATGGACAACCCAAACAAACTTTTTAAAAACCACTAAAAATGCAAGTATAATATTCTCACACAACCTTAGGTTTCCAGTCCACTAGGTTTCTTGATGAAAATTAATGAAAATTAAACAAGCTAAACTTTTTCAGCCGAAGTACTCTTTTAAAAAACGCGCAAAACCAAAATATTAAACACAGAACGGTTGAGCTATTTTATAATAAAAAAAAAATCTCGACTTCTAACAAAGCAGGGTTGCCCACTGTGAATTTAGCAGATAAAAAATCTGGCAGCAATTTTAATTTTCAATAGCCTGGAGCCACCGTCGCGATACAATGTTTTATGCCTTTAAAATTTGGGGAACAGGGGAAAGGCATTAGCGATTTGCAGCATTTTTCAAACTTTTTTTTTAAGTATCGATATTACTTGCGGTAAGTGGGTAGGTAATAATTCGTTCCGGTATTGGGACTTAATAGAAAAACAAACATAAGTACAACATGTCGCATTGCTCGCTGCACAACAGCTTTGGTAAGCTCTAGCGATATAAATAAGAAAAAGTTAGTTTCAAATAATTACTGAATTATTGTTATTTATTTACATTTTTGTTAATTGCATTTTAGGTGCAAAACTTTTTGTAGGCAAAAATATAGAAGTGGATGCGAAATTTTGTCAAGGCACTTTATAACTTGGTAAGTTTTTTTTAATCTTTACTTAATTTTTTTTAATTTATTTATGAAGAGTGGACGATATGGAGTTAGCTTATACAGAAGACTTAATCACTCCACAATTCACCACATAATTATAACCTATAACAATAGTATCTAAAATTTTAAAAATCGCTTAAGTTTACAATTTCCACCATTCTTAAATCAAAACGTAACGTTACATTATTTCGCGATCCGAAACGCTGACTTTATCCTACCTTTTTTAGCTTTCTTCCTTTATGTATTTAACTACCCTTACACCTGTTGGCTCCAGGGCATTGTCCTTTTATATTACGTTATACAGTTGTTCTACAGCTTATAAGGGATCAACATTGTAGGAGCTGTGTACTTTGAAAACAAAAATAATGAATGGTTCTTAGTGTTTATTAGATGTTTGTTGAGAAACAGTTAGTAAAAAAGGCCTTTTAGAAAAATAAAGAACAATCCTAAACATTTGACCTTGTTGGATAATTATGTTTATTCCTAACTTAACCCCAAATAAAACTCCTTGAAGGAAAAAAAAAACAAACAAGAATCCTGACAATCAAGGAAAGAAAGATCTTGTACTTTAAGTAGTTCTCCTTACTTTTAGGAAGTAAATATTTTATTGTTAGCATCTAAAACTGTTCTGTTTGTTTCCACGCTGGACTGGGAGTGAAAGAAAAACATAGAATGTGCCAGCTGCATTTCCTCCCGGGCATGCTGTTTGTATTGTATCTAACACTGTGTCCTTTATTTTGACAAAAGCTTCGCCAAAGTGACTGAAACTTCTAAATACCACCTTTACAACAAAGGTACAATGTAAAGAAAGAAGTCCATTTCGTAAACTCTCCCAAGGTGATAAAACCAACATTTTAAAGGCCATACACTAAGTTTTTACGCACAAAAACAGTACGTGAAGAAAATAAAGCTTGGCTACGATATTTTGGCTGGTTTTAGAGCCAAGAAGAAAGATTAATAATTAAGGAACGACGTGCTACGACAGACGCATGTCACTTTCAAAATTACCGTTTTAAAATTCATCCCCATATTTTTTAAAAGGTTGTCATAATAATATTTAATTTTCAAAAATATGGCAAAAAGATTTCCTAAGCAGGATGATGTTCTTTTTTACAAAGTATCTATGTATGACCGGTGCCTGCTTTTGGCTGATAAGACTAGAATTTGTCTGCATTTTGATCCCGAAAATTCTTTTTAAAAATGTTACAATGGAGACTTGGCACTTTTTTATTATAAAAACATTCTGTAAAAAGTGCCAAGTCGATTGTATCACTAAAAAAACTATTGACACCAAACAAATCAACCGTCAAAGGTATAAATGTTTGTTGGTAAAAATTCTGACAATAACTGAAATGTTTTCTCTCAGTTACAGCCTGTAGCTTCCTATGTTTCACGTTATGCCGTTTATCATTAAAATTAATTCCCGACTTCATGTTACTCGCTTAGCTCCTTATTCATTCCGTTTCCTTAATTAAGCAATCTGTTTACAATGAAGCAATTAATTGGTCTTTCTATTGTTTAAAATTGCGGGTGAATAATGGAAAGGCAAATTCCAAATTCGATATTCGGTGGCAATACTGGCCAGTTGGCGTTTTGAATTAAGAATTCTTGATTTAATAAAAGCGTTCTAATTTATTTCCAGCCAGTTAACGGATATAAATAGTCTAGTACAAAAATATTTTTAAATGAAACAAAAAAAATATTATGTAAGTAAATTGAAGTTATGATTTTAATATATAAGCAAATAAATTTAAATTACGCCACGTTGTTTGTCAGTAACCTTGTTCTATACCAAGTACAAAAAATAATAAATGAATACAAAATATATTTGCGTAGTAGTACCTATTTAAATAATTTACTTCGTCCTCCTTAAATAATTTTAACTAAAAGTTTGTTTCATTATATTCTTGGCTACAATGCTGTAAATGTCTGCCTCAAATTACCGACACAAAAAATTGTAGGTACTAAATGAAACGGTTTATTTATATTTTTTTACACACAGAGTAAAGAGTTTTAAAAAAGAGTTTTATAAAATAGGCGAAACGCAAATTTAACAATAGTACCTACATAAATATTATTACCTAATGAAATCTTCTAAAGTGACTAAACGTGTCAAGTGGAAAAGGTGGAAATAAAATTGTTTATTCAAGGCCTTATCCGGCTTTAGCAATTTTTCCGGCGAATGGCTACGGTTGCATGTGAAACGGCAATTTATAACCTGTGGGTGAGAGCCCTTAATAGACCGCCGACAGCTAAATGTCACCCAACGTTTATTTGCTCACATTCACGGCAATATTTTACGTAATTTAAGGAGTTTTGTTGGTTACGCGGTTTTGGTTTTCAGACGAAGTCTAAAGTGGATTTTGCAAGTTTTACAGGCAGGCGTGACAGGTAAAACACTACAGTTGATATTGTTGATAAATACTGGCTGTTGATGCGTAAACTTTTATAATAGAAACCAGAAATAATATATATTTTCAGAAATAATAATAGCACTGAGAGTGAAAAAATCTATTAGAAAATTAGAAACCAGTTTATGCTGAATCTGATAAATAAAGACAATTTTTTTTCCGCTTTGAAAGTCAACTAACCTAAGTACTTCCTGTTTGTATTTTTTACCTAGATCTACGACCACCATATTTAATGTAAAGTACCTACTTATAAATAATAACGCTATTTAATAAAATGGCCGAAAGTGTTATGATTAATGAAGTGAAAATTACGCTTCTTAATCATTCACGCTACGAAATGGTTAAAAAAAAAGGCTACGTGTTTTTATTTTTCTTTTTGAAGGTTTGTTGGTAATATTTAAAGTTGAAAAAATGAAGGCATACAATATTAGCAAATATTTTTTTCTGTTTAGAATAAAATTGAATCAATAATATAGGTACCTTATGCGTATTTTCACGAAGGTCAATAATATTCCAATCTGTAGGTAAGTATAAGTTTTATAAATTACTATCATCCCATTTACACTCAGTAAAATGAGTGTAAATAATCGTGAGTGCTTAAAAAGTTATATCCCATTTATAGTATAAAACATGTCACTAATAAAACAACATTAACTTACTAAAACATGACAGACATGTCTAATGTCTATACTATACATTTTATAGTCAGGTATACTTAATTAAAATTATTTACACGTAAACTGTTTTATCCCATTAAATTGACCAAGTGGAATATAAATTTGAATCTATCAAAGGTTACGCATAAAATCAAGATTCAACAGCTTAACGTCTCTTTGGATTTATGGTTCGGGATTTGAACTTCCTGCGCATGTTATTTTTGATGATCGCACAGGCGCCGGAGTGGTCTAACAATGTTTTTGTAAGAGCCGACATCATGTGTTTGGTGCAAGTGGGAAAATTTTATTCTCTGGGAATAATGAAATGTGACTTACTATCCAGTTTAATGGGAAGTAAGGATCTCCGAAGAAATGTGGGCTTAAAATGGGCAACGTGCCCTCATAAAGCTGCGCTTGTTAATTCGCCTGCCAATCCTGCACGTTTTGGGAGTATACCATATTGTACCCCAAATAGTAGTCTCATGTTCAATAAACAACAAATATTTCGAACTGAAAATTCAATCAGTATTCGATATTCAGCAAGACTTTCTCCGTGGAAATAAAATAGTAATTAAAATATATAATTTATTTATTTGGTAAAACAAATTTTGAGAAATGATGTAAGAAAAAAAATCTAAGATCATCGCTCCAAATTAAGACACCATCACCCTTTTTTTACTTCATTAAATTCACAAAATTAATGTCAATCACTTTTATTGGCACATAAATAAAATAACAGTAGCAACTCTTCCTGGAGGGTCAGAAGTGTCAAAAACTATAAATTTCTTTTAAAACGCCTCCGATTGTTATCTCAATAGTAACACTACCCTAAATTTATACGTTCGTGCCTTGGTCAATGGTTTTACTTAAATATCTTTGACTAATTAAAATATTTTCTGTTTGAAGTCCGTTTGTGTTTTTGAATGAGAGAATATTAATTAATAAACAATCTAATATTTTTTACAAATTGTATTTATAAAAATTGACCATTTTAGTTGATTTACTTGTTATTTGTCTTTTTATCCATGTTATTTGATAGGAATGTATCAGTATTAAATATAAATGTTCTAAATCTTATCAAATCGATATTTTGTGAATTTAAAAGACTCTAGGGCCTGTATGTATGAAGCGATCTCAAGATTAAGAGCAATATTAAGTATGGGTTTGACAAGCCGTTTTGTACTGAAACGACATTTCTGATACGAACTTAAACTTGCTGTCACTCTTGAGAGCTGTTTATAAATACGGGCCTAGATTCACTATTTCCAAATTAACATACAAACGCCGTATTTCTTCTAAAACGCGTCTATATTTAAATTCTAACTCTATACCAGCATAAACTATTGACAGAAGTCATATGTAAATCGTAAATTATATAGAAAATCGTCCTCGGGTACAGACAAGCCGTTTACGTCTACTAAATCAAGATTAAGTACGAACATACGGGTCATACCTCAAAATGTGTCTGCGATAAATCAATTGTAAAGAAATTCGCCCCATCTAATTCTTTAGGACTTCAAAGTGAGAGAAACAGGTTGGGGTAGGTTATTTAAAACAAAATGGATGAAAGCCAGGATGTTTTTCATACTAAATAATTTAATATATATTAATAAATTTTTATATAAATAAATTTGGGGTGGGATGGGATCTACCTCCTAGTGGGACCCCGGGCAACGGCAACACAGGCTTGCCTGTGAATAAGTCCGGCTGAATGATCCCAACAAAGCGGTGGTAGGCTCCGCAAGGGGCCGCCTGGCTCACGACCACCCTCTCACCGGAGTCCGGCGCCGAACAGCTTGCTGTGTTCCGTCGGTGCGTGAGACAACCAGTGCCTTAACATGCGTTTTCTGGGTTAGCTCGCTCCATCGTCGACTCTGTCACGGTCATCGCTGACCTTTGTGTCTAGAGTCAAGAGAGCCATTCCAAGTAAAAAAAAATACGTGAAAGGAATAATGATTGGCCACAGATAAACGAATAAATTTTATTTAACCTATTATTTTGCTTCTCAAATAAAAATAAATTTAGTTATGTAGGAAAAATTTGAAATTTAAATGACAATTAATTATCCTATCCTATACCTACTATTATAAAAGTGAAAGTAGGGATATTTGTCAATTAACATAAACTACTCAACCGGTCATCATGAAACTTGGCACACATATAGGCTACATCCTGAAATAGGTAATAGGATACTTCTTATTATAAAAAAAAAACTCCGCGGGCCAGCGCATTACGCACCCGCTAGTTATGTAATACTTAAATGACACTTACTTATCAAATTCAAAATTATTCAATATTAATAATTTCAAATTTTCAAAATTTAAAATTATTGATATTGAAACATAATGTAGTGTAATGTAATTTTTAAATGAAAAAAGATATAAAATGTGTGTAAGCGTGACAATGATGCTAATAGAATTATGTAAAAGTTATATTCTACCAACATAATATTAATTTTGCTTACACAAAGATTTTCAGATTCTAGGAAAGAGAAGTACACTGCTAAGAACACACTGGTGGTTACGGAGTTAAGTATATATTTCACTTTAATTAGTCTAGTGGGATCTTACAGAATAAAACATTAGTAGTGCATTAAATTAAAAAGTAAGATCTAAAATTAAGTCTTATGTTTATCGTGTACGTTTATTTTATTTCATGTTTTTATTTTCTACGACGAAATACAAATGCTAAACTACTAATATATTGCGTTTAGATTTAGACGCTACTTAAATTTAATTAGATAATTCAACTCTTCTTAAAAATAATAGTTAGTGAAAAACGGTTTCCAAAAACGTACTTTGACTTTACCAAAAATAAATATATCCGAACTAAATATTGAATTGTACATAATATTATGTTCAAATAGGTCATTAGAACCCCTATCAATTTCTTACAAGAAGATAATTAAGTTGTAAGTTTTGAATCGCCGGAAGAAGTTTTTAAAATTAAAAACAAACCGAAAGGAAATGACAAACGACAACAAAAAGTAATATAAACTAACGACGCGTAAAAATATCGATTCAATAAATAATAAAGTCGTTTTGTCGAAAGCCAACGACTAAATAACAGGAGAAGACTGAGAAAATGACATCTAACAAAAGTATGGATATAATAGCAATACGTATATAGCGTATCAAACCGTGCAGTCTTTGGGTATAACTTTGAGCTGTCCACCTCGTCCAGTGTTTAATCTCTGAACCAATAATAAAAAAAAAAGAATTTATTTATCCATATTCACTCATAACGCAACTATTTCGCTTACAGGGTAGGCAGAGCTTTATCAGATAAATAAATTCTTTATGTGTAAGTACCTATCACATTAATCACAATAGGTTGTCAGCATAATATCTCCTTAACGAAAAAGCAACGAGACTTTTAATGAATGAGGTACTACCTTTCATAGTATTATATCAGTAAAATCTGTTACATTTTGTGTCAATTATATTGCATCCAGTATTTCAGTCTACCATGTTTATCAATCATCATCAATTCATTACGTTATTTTTTTTATTACAAATACGAAGACTTTATCCTTCTCCTGCTACATGGTCTGTGTTGTGTTGAAAGCTACACAAGAGCCCTGGTATCTTGTAATGGATCACTTAATTTCGATTAACTTGCGGACGGGCCAAGAACAATACACCGCCGGATATTACTCGTTTTCGCTTTTTGATCGTTTTATGTTATTTTTCATGCCAGCCAGTAAGCATCAACGGTTATGGACAAATATTTTGAATTTTGATCAGTCAGTATTTTTAGACCTGTCACATTTTTAGAATAATTTCAAATTTAGAATGTTAAGATTCTGTATCCATAACCACTCTTTTGAAGTAAACAGAAAATTTGATTTTATTGAAGCATACTTGATGTAAATTTAAGTAGGTACGTAAGTATTTAAACTACTTATTTCGTATAGATTTAAAGGTAGCAACACACCTGTATAACGTTCTGCGGCGGAACCTTTTCCGGCCGAACCTTCGGTCGTATAAGACACACCAATTCCGTTGGCTTTACGGAGCCTCGGAGTCAAATATTTTTGACAGAGATTTCATGCAACTGACAGGTCACAAAGCTCACGTTGTTAAACTATTTTTCAGATAGGATGGCTATCCTGACACATTTTTTGACAGTTATTAAGAAGTCTCTTTCGCACCTGTGTTGTTTTTATATTTCCATCCAGCTGTCAGGATGGTCATGCTATCTGAAAAAAGGTATGATGAAAAATGCTCTCGAATTTTCAATATACCGTATCACTCAAACATTATTTTAAATAGCTCTTCGATTCTAGTTATCCAACATAGTTATTCCCTTATTTCACTTGGGTTCCCATAATATAGGGAATACTAATTAAGTTTGTTTGACTATTTGCTCTGTAGATTGTTTGAGTTGAATCATTATTAAGACATTGTTTGCGGATCCCTAATTTTCTTGTGCATGAGTTTAGAGGGTTTAATAATAATAGTTGAATGTGAAATTTCAGTTTAGATCATACAATTTGTGTTTAGATAGATTCTTAATTGTTTTTTTCTGTCCAGTATTATAATGTGAGATTCTATACAATTTTTTTTAAACCATCATTATCTTCCTAACATTATCCTGTATCTCACGGGGTCGGCTACCTAATCTAGGGAATTGAACGAGGGACTGGTTTTTACACAGAGCGACTGCCATTTTGACCTCCGCAACCCAGAAGGGAAACCAGACCCAAAGATTTTTTCTTAAATTTTGTTTGAATGAATTGGGAATATAGAGTAGGTAAAGGTACCCGTTTCTACATAGGTTAGGTACACGTGCAATTCCTCGCAAAGGAGAACATGTATAGTTAGTTAAATCTGTATAGATAGGAGTCTACAATTAAACAAAGAACTGCAGCTTAAATGAGTCCCTTTCCCGACTACTCAAAGGATTTTTAGCTTTCCGCTTCAAGTTTCACAGTCCCCGTTTCTTTGAACGCAAAATTTCGCATGTATTGAGTTAGCAGAGTCCAGTATGTGAAAGAAAAAAGAATTCCTCCATGTCTGACCATTTCCGACGGCTATTATTCTGTCTCCCTCTATATCCGTTTCCGTCTGTCGCGAAAACAAAATACTACAGACAAAACTGAGGCGTGGTCTGCAGTTTTATTATTAGATTTTATTATTGTGTGAGAAGATAAGATAGAAATCCTCATCTTATCTCATTTCAGATGCAATACTTCTCAATCAATCAACATCCAGCTGTTTGACATCAGTTTTCATCGGTTTGGCGGCCATTAACTCCAACGCATGCAAGCAGAAAAAGAAGACAAAAAAAGAAAAGAGATATCTCGGTATAAATTATTTGGCCTTTTTGTAATTTTCCGTTTAGATATTTTATTTATTTTGTAAACTAAGATCATAAAATCATTGAGTAGGATGAGATTATTAATTGAGTTAGATAGGTACACAAAAGGAATAAATTTATGAAACATTTTAGGAAATGTGTACCTACTTAAATGGAAGCTAACTCTAACATAGAATCTTATTATTCTGATGGGATATAATATTCATCTAGGATCATTTGAAAATAGACTCACGATTTTATCAAAGATATGTGTAGTTAGGATAAAACTTTAGGATCAAAGTTTCAGAATAAGTTTGACTTAATCATCTACCATTATATTATTTTTGGCTATAATATCCGAAGATAAAAATCTTTAGTATTAATAACACTAAGTTTATAATTTCCATAGTGACATATCGTCATCTTTTTGCCAAAATGATGTTTACTTAAAAGCTTTATTTTCCAGATTCCTGCAGGTACTCCCAGTCCAGCATAGCTCCTTAGGAAAGGCCGTGGGAAAGGCCCCCTTGTGGGGAGGACCACTCTGCGGAGATTGTGCCTAACCGGCTACTCTTAAAGAGTTGGATTCCGTTCCGATCCAAACAAGCTAAATAAGCTCACGAGAGCGAAGCACTTGATTAAAGGAATTTAAAAATACCTACAGTAACCAAAAATACAAAGTTTCAGGAATCAGAAACGAATTTGTAATATGATAGAACTGTTCCCAGAACTTTGGATATTCGTTTCGCTTCAAAAGACTTTCAACTTTATTTCCATTTGTTAAAGTTTTGATTAGAATAAAGTTGTTTGATGGTAGCCCATCCGGCCGGAAGATCGTTCTTTTGATATGATTAAAAGGGTGACGACTGTTTAATGTGGCAATTATAATGTCTATTTCGTTTTATTTATGTTTACAGCGCTGAATAATATAGTAATATCCCTGTGAAATTATGTTTTGATCATATTGACGTCCACTCTTACACGTCACCTACATAACCGTTTATGTCTTAATTATTTCGAAACGGTTGAGCCAACAACTTTCACAAAGAGCAACAATCTAACATTTATAGTTAGAGAAAATTTTATTACTGAAATAACTATAACTGTCATCATTCTAAAATTTAAAGACAATTAAATTTTTTAACCAAGGTAACTAATATAAATTGCCTAAGTATGTAGGTATATTGGTCACTTGATAGTAAAAAATAAATTATACTTACTTACCCAACTTAGAATGGACTATACATGCCAGTGTAGCTTTTTTTATTTACGTCATTTTAGTAGGTATACTTCGCGTCATAATAAAGTGAAGATTATTATAATAAAGCTAATAACAACCAACAAATAACATTTTACTTATAACTCCGTTACCTTTAATATGGAAAAGCATTTTCATCTCATTCTTTTCTCATACACCAGAGAGGGACAGAAAGCCATAACTTACAGAAAATAGAAATTCATACGAGTATAATACCGTTTATTGCACCATAAAATTTACTTAGCATTTTATCATGCACGGCTTCCTTACACTGTACGAGACATTCATATATTAATAAATATTAATATAAAAGCATTAATTTTATGAGGCCTAAGAGGTGGAAACAAACTGGAGGTAAGTTAATATTTATGACCACAACAGCTACCTACTTCCGATGTATGAAACGTGTATGAAGAATGGGCCGAAGAATTTTCCAACTTATTACTTTGGCCGCATGAATAAAGATAATTTTATAAAGAGGTGGAAATGTTTGCTTCCTTGTGGACTCGATTTTTACAAAATATACTTAACGTAATAAAAAGTTTACACAGAGGAATGCAGTAACTTTTGGCACGCAATCCAAATTTCTTCCGCCAGCGCCGCTGTCCAGACAGGATAGGTTTTAAATTAAATATAGACATATAAAATTACATCTATGATTAGATTTCATAATGCGCACGGCAAAGAGTGGAACTCACTACCTGCGTCTGTGGTTTCGAATGCATACAACCCCCAACGCTTCAAAGTAAGAGTGAAGAGGCATCTTCTGGGTGAGCTTGCTCCATCTTCGACTCCGTCTCTTTCGTTCTCGACCTAGCTAGGCTGGGGTCAAGAGCAAACCCATTTCTAATTAATATAAATCTCATTTACCTCACAGCTCAACAAATATTTAAACATAGAATTTCACAAAAATGAAAATGCCATTCCACTTCATTGTAATAACGAGTGAATTTCAGAACGTTTTAAATAAACAAGGGAAATGTCAACGTATCAATAAAAAGGGGGAGGAAAACGGGAAGAAAAAAGGCAAAAAGTTGCAGACGAAACTCGGGACGAATAACGATGATACCCGTTCATAACTCAAGAATGCAAACTAAACAAAAATAAAAGACAGGGTTTGGGAATCGGGTTGTCTTTTTAAAGGATAATTATCATCGGAATAAAAGAAAAATATACGTAAGTTTATTATTTTTTATTAAAATTTTGCACATAAACATAAACAAACATTATTACGAAAAAAAATTACTTAACTCTACCAAACTAAAAAATCATAATAATAAAAATCATAATTTTAATAAGAATGCAGTTTTATTTCATGCTATTTCAGAAAAATATCTTTTATAAAATAAACAACTTATCCAAACAAAACAAAATACTTAAATGAATTTTCCTGTTTACCTCCCTTGGTAGTAAACTCAATCTGCACTTGAGATAAAAAAGAACCGTTAAAATGTTAAAGTACATTTAACATCTCCATCCATGTGTCGAGTTATAGCGGGAAGGCGTCAAAAGATATGCAGATGTATCTTGTAATTATACTTTTATTTTTTCTCCGAGAGAAGCAGAAAGTGCTGACGTTTTTATGCTAAAATATGGAGATTAAGTCATTAGCAATTTTATTTTAATGAGAAGATGTCGCTGGGTCAAAATGTCAAACAGCCCTTCCTTCGATGGTCAGCGGAATATTATCATCCTCAATCCTCATTTCCGTTTCCAGTTTTTGGAGGAACAGCTTTATCTTAATTGAATTGCGTTTTTTCTTATCATTTTTCTTTATAATTAATGATATTTGGTTAACTCTTTAAGATCAATTTTGTCCTCGAAATTTTCACTTCACTGTTAAAGTCTCCCAGGGTCTTCACGGCTTTTTATTTTCTTTCCCGTCAATTTCGTAGAGCGTATTTTTGTCGGCTCGTTTCGTTGTTATTGTAGCATCCCTGTCGGATGACGGCGTCTCTTAATTTCCAGTAAATCGAGGTGCCTCTTTACCAACGAGCCACATCTGAATAAACAGTGGGTGAGATGCTTAGGGCTGTTTCATAGCGAACATCTACAATTTCTTGTATGGTCTGAGTAAGTTTTGCCAATGATTGAATCAAGGCAAATATACCAAAATATCAATATTTAAAGAGTGAACGAAAAAACGTAGCTGAAAATAATAGTTTTGCTACCTCATTTTTTCTCCATATTACTTTGCACATTTCGGTTTTGTTGTTTCATAAAAATAATGATCAAAAAAGTCACAAGACCGATGTCATTAATGAGAACATAATAACTTTTCTCATTAAGTTGTCAATAAAGATTTTGAAAGAATAAACACCCTAAAATTACTGATTTACAATCACTATATCTTCCACATGCGTAAATGAACTCATGACTTGAACATTTCAGCTTCAATCTTTTTAAGATATTTTTTTATTTTGTAAATAGTACGAGGCTTGAGAAACAATTAAACCAGCCTTTACAACCTACTCTGAATTTGCAAATGTGATAGCACCCTTAGCGGATGGGACGAGCGGTGGATAATCTCACCGGTGATATATCAAGAGGGTTGAGTTGTCCGAGCTGGAAATCATCAACGTTCGAACCGATATGTTATTCACAGCATCAGATTTTGTGCAGTATTAGTATGAATATTATAATAATTTCTTAGAAAATAGCACTAAACTTATTAATATACGTATTTTTTTACTGATGGATCATATTTATACTATGAACCATAGGTAGAGGTAATACATACCTGGTTGAGGTTTCCTAAACCACCCCAATATTGTAACAGATTCATTCCAAGACCGATTACGCAGTTGCCTAGTTTAATTTCTATAAATGTAAAAAGAAAGTTAGTGAGATGTTATTCAAAAAGCAAAGTGCGTAAAGTAGCAACGATAAACATTAACGGCAGATAATTCTAGAACGAATTAAAATAAGAGTTGAGTTCAAAAAATGACCAAAGAACAAGTACATAGTTTCAAAGGAGTAACTAAACTACTTGTCTTATTTGACCACATGTTTATCAGTTCCTAATGTACACAAATGACACAACTAGTGAGACTAAACATGATACTTTAATCTAAATGACGCTGTTTTGGGTTTAAAGGTGTTTAGTAGTTACTTGTATTGAGTCAGCCACTAAGTATACAGTGTGTGTCACTATAAACGATAGTTTGAAGTAGGGCTGACTTGGAGAAACAAACCTAAATTGTAAAAGACGAATTCGTATTTATAAGAATGTCACGCATCTACGATTGAACCGATATAAAAAAAAAAACAAGTATTACTCACACCCTTCAAAGATTTGTGAAGGACTATGTTGAAATTTACGCAGTCAAAAAAGTTGCTTTCAGATTTACATGAAAAACTAAGTGGTGGAAATAAAATTCTAAGATTCAGAACTCGTGTCATTGAAAATACTAACTGCATTCGAAATTGTTTTGCAGGACAACAACCCTGTTGAAATATTCAAGCCCTACGTAAACACTAGCAGGTATCTTATCCTTTGCCAGTAGTTTACGGGCACTTTAAATAATGACCGAATTCATTAAATACCTCGTAAGAACGTTGTGCTTTACTTTGATAACAAAAGCTCATTTCCGAAATGGTATTGTTGGGTATACGACACTGGAGAGATAATGGAAGAAGTATTTGTAACGGCTTATTCTTTAGCAGGTTTTCTTGAAATTTCATTGGTAGGTATTCACCCAAGAAGGATGACTTTGTGATCCATATTGGTAACTTCTCATCGCTGAATTTAAGTTTGTGTTTAAAGAGCTGTTGATCAATTTAGTAAAGGATTCTTCTAAAGCGGTGGTGCTCCCCAAATGGTTTACGAAACCCTCCCACCACAGGAGTATGGAGCCAAGCTGTAAGCACCTCTTGATGTTTTTATTGTGTGGGCCAGTGTCTTTAAGATATTTGGGTGAGCTTGCTACATCGTTACTCTTGGCTTAAAGTAAAGGGGAAAGTCGCCAATAGGAAAAAAGACCAGCAGCGCTTGAAGATACTGATGGAACCTTATTTAGCTTAGCCAATCTATTTACTTCATGAATCAGATCTCTTTACCTTTGTTTTGCATTACTAAGTATAACCCAAATAAGCGAACGGGTGCGAGTAAACGGTGATGCGATGAGAGACACTAAATAAACAGACCGGGTGACAAAACGCAGTCGCTAGGTGACATTTTGATATATCTTGTATGCTAGGGTTCGTTGACTCGCTTTCAGGAAATGTGTAAGGTAAGTTCTTTGTTCTACCTACTTACAGTTATATAAATAAATTTAAATTGAATATATTATTCAATAAAACTTTCGTGCTGATCAGACTTACTACATTTTCTAAGTAGGTACTTAAGTATACTGTTAAAACCAAATACATAATTTCAACGAATCATAAATACTGCTTTGATGACTACGACTAGACAATGAAAAAGTCGCATTTAAAATGTAAACAAACCGTATTTTTATTCACGTACATGTTTGTATGTAATGTGGATACTACTAGTTGTGTTTTGTAAAAACTAGATTTAGATTCATTTATTACTTGGTAAAGCAATATAAAATCGTCAGTTTAGTGGATTTCATAATGAAGTAAGGCTATGATGATTAAACCTTACCATAATACTCCATAAGACGGCGATCGGCCACAATAAATAGGTACAGATTTGCAATCTTGGACAAGATAATAAATGAACATAAGAAAAAGTTTCTATTCTCATAGATCGTGCACATCCACACATCAGTTACAGACATAATTACACATCTTATCAACATTTTAAATTGTTTACGAACATCAAACAGTGAAGCTTCTATTCATTCACGATTATGCTCCGGGTTTTATCGCTTTGAATAAATGTATCTCGACTTTTTCATTTGTAAACAACTTTAATAAACAGTCGTGTCCGTGTTCATCCTGTACCGCTATCAAAGGCAAGGGAAATTCATGTCAAAATGTTTTAAAAAGTGTGCCCGAAGGTACAGACATATGCACGAGTGATTTTTCGTGCATAATATTACCCCGACGACGGCGTAGATAGAGCAATTTCTTCGCCACGTGCGAAAAATTGGGAACATCTTAGTCTGGTGTTAGAACGTTGTACCTACCTACCTACGGGTAGTCAAAATTTCTCAGAAAATACAATACATTAATACTATTGAATCTCTTTTCCATGTACTGGCTTCTAATACTCTTGTTTTGCATTTTTTTTCTAAGAGAAAGCTTTTAAAGTAACATTGCTCATGCAGGGTGAGTTGTGATCATGAGTAACCAGCCCCTTTCTTAACACATAGTATGTCGACACCCATCTTATCTTTCTACTTAGGTAGGGTACTGCAGGAAATTTCGAGATATATTGTATCAATTATTGGAGGGTCAATAAGTTTACTTATTTTAATATAAAAGAGAATTTAATTTTGGGAAGCAATTCTGCAGGTGATTATACCTAAACCTCTCTACGGCAACTTTTATGCGAAACTCAATGTTCCATGTTTAAAGCTAGTGCATGGAATGGGTTATTGCGTATGTGCATGAAATATTTTTATTTGCCCCGATGATGTTTCGTGAGAGCTCGCTGAATATACGGCTCGTTAGATAAGCTGAACAACAATTCGGTTTTGTGTTTCTGAAATTAATTAGTACCGACATACTCGTAAGTTCAATATTTTATCAGTAAAAAAGATCAAGATATAAGAAGAAGTATAAATTACTTAGTGCCTAATTGGCTACAAAAATAAATTATAGGTACGATTTCTTACATTTTTTTATTTATTTTTTATTAAAAATGGGTTTACTCTTGACTCCAGTCTAGGTCGGAAGCGACTGAGACAGAGTCGACGATGGAGCGAGCTCACCCAGAAGATGCCTGTTCGCTTTAACTTCGAAGTATTGGGGGTTGTAAGCATTCGGAAACACAGACGCAGGTAGTGAGTTCCACTCTTTTGACATGACCTTGACCTTTGACGTATTGTGATAAAGATAATTTTATTTTTTATATGAAACACTTCTACTTTCATAGAAGTTTTTCTTAGGAACTATATCATCCAATATTTACATGCTAGAAGATACAATCATCAGACACACGATTTTATTACTCCAGATAACTCTATAGAACGTAAAAGAAAGATCATTTTCATACAATTTAGACAATAACAATTGCTAGATAAAACAAAACACGTCGCCGAAGAAGAAATATTATCGCACGAGTCCACTATCGAAGAAAAAATAAAGAGTCTTTCCAATAACCTCCCCATGTCACAAATCAAAACCACAGGAGCAAAGATCTATTTTTAAAGTAGACAACATAACCTCTGAAAATTTTATTAAAGCAAGGGAAACTTTATTCGTACCTAATTTTTTTTTTAAATCTCTATTATTATTTCTGAAAAATCTCTACCTTTACGCTCAACTGCTTTGTATTATAGGTATTACAACTCATTTTGCACAATACTTACCTATTTTTAACTGCGTCAATGAGCAAAAGCGGATGGAAATAAAATACTTAGCTTTAGCTGGAATAAAAACTCGAAGGCCCTGTTAAGCCGTCCATCCCAGTCTTTCACCAACCAAGTTGTAGGTAATATTAGGTGGTATACAAATTCTGACACAAGGTCGATCAATACAATAATAACATCAGTTGGAGTTTCTTTAAACACACTACTTACTTATGAAGTGAGAATAGCTAGTCGTATGAAGTTTCACTTGCGTTATCTACTACTCTTATCTAGGTCGGAGCACAGAGGACAAATTCCTAAAGGAAAACATTAAGCGAAAATGTCCTCTACGAACGTTAATGGAATGAAATGAAGAACAATAAGAAATCTGATATAAGTGGACTCAATGTTATTTCAATAAAGTCTGAGGCCGAACATGAACGAACTCTGGGACGAACTATTTTTGTAATGCAGGCGACAGGAAGAGAGTCCATTGGTGATGAATAGAGAACTATTGTTTTTATTTGGAACATTACCCTGATAAAGTAAGTTTCAATGTACGCAGGTAAACCCGATTTTTGAGGAAACCGTGCTCTCAGTCAGCATTGAGTGGCAATAATCGTTATCAATAGTTTTTGAATAATTTATGCTATTTAGTAATTTTACTAAGGTAATCGTTGAAATTTTGCTGTTTGAGAAGTACAGAAAACCTGATATCTGGTACTGGCAATTGAATTTTATTCATTAAATTGAGTTCAGTTATAAATTGAATCCGCACGTGAGCAGAAAGAGTGAAGTCGAATCAAATAAAGTCAAATTGTAAAATAACATCAACTTTTGTAGAATTAATATCACTATTTCGAAAAAAGTAGTCTATGGAGAACTTTAGGTACGCCCTATTTTTAAAACAATTTTCGTCTGTATTTCCAAACGCAAACAACCCACAACTCTTCAAAGATATAGGCTTTGCATGATCTAGTTCCATCGTCGACTCTGTATCTGTCGTTTCTAATTGTCTAATGTCGCCTAAAATGCAGTCAAGAGCAAACCCATTTAAAAAGCAATGTTAAGTCAACTTAAGCTATATATTACCTCAAATAGACTACAGCGTTGACATTACCTTGAAATTATGCACCGTTTTCCAACTAAGCGATAAATTCTACCTCCACCGAGAAACTCGTTAAGGTGATATTTTGAATCACTCGCTCTACCCTCAAGATAAACATTACATCAATGTAATAACTCGACATCCATCGCCGGGATATAATTAGCAGGGAACTTGTTGATGAAGCGATTCAGCAGCCTGGTATGCTGATGCTTAGGTGTGTTGGAGATAAGTATGCTCGTTATCTTCTGTCACTTACGGTAGCATAGATAGTTTAATGACTCGCTATTTATAATGAATATTATAGAATTTCGGTTTTTTTCATAAGTTTTAGATGGCCTATTCAATTTAGACTAAAATAGAAATAGAAATAGAAAATATTTATTTGTCACCAAATAAGTACAAACATTTTCTTAAAGTAAAACTTATTACCTAAGAAATTTCTTAACTGAATTAGAACTACATTTGACGCAATAAAATTTTAACTGAATTGTCTTTATTATTTGTACCTATGTCAAATCGACTCAAATTACTTATATTTATTATGATCATCGATTAATCATACGGGTTCCCGTAATTAAATTATCTTTATAGACTTATTACTTTATAGATTTCAATAGACTTTGAAGAAGGCTTCTGTCAATGAAGATCTCTTATTCGTGAATCGCACATCTTAATCAATTTAATGAGCTACAAAATCTTACAAATAACTACATTGAGAAGGCCCGCAGGATTGTGACAGTTACAAATTTAGCACACACATGGGCTTGTAGCAGTCTTAGGCATCTGACAAGTGTAATTACCATGCCAATTTTTTTGTAATGCCTCGAGACAGGATTGGAGACATCCCAGGCGGTATACACGAGAATAGATTTGAGAGCACATGGCTCAACCGATTTGTAAACAGTTTAGAGTTTGCTGAATAGGGCAACATAGTTGATCATATTTTTGTATATGAAGTAATTTTTATCTGGAATAGAACATTTCCCATATTGCTCATTATAATTAGGTGTGAGATGTAAGCAAAGCACAGACATAGATATATAAGGTATGAACCGAAAAAGCTTGAAAAGCTGTCGCCTTACGATGTTGATCAATACAACTAGTCTACTAATAATGCTAAGAAAAACGAAAAGTTCAGAATGTTCCATTACTTGCCAAATAGTAAGTATAAGGAGAGTAACTGAAATAAAAAAGGCATGAATAAAATAAAATACTTATTCTCGTTTGTGTCTGGCTCTCAGTTACTATATTTTATAGTGACAAGATCACAACAACGAAATTCACTTTACACAAAACGTATTTTCTTGCATAAGGCACCAATTATCCTAGTCGAAGAAAGATTTATGTGTTGCCTGGGAACCTGTTTGGTCCAATTCCAAACAGTCTTTTTTCTTATATTTATGGCTCTAGATTAATACGTTAGCCCGTGATCTCCTCGGAGCCTTAACAAGGGAATTATGGGTCATTTTGACCAAAGTTCAAAAGCCCACCTACGGATATAATGAATCAAATTGTCGGGTGTGTGCCGTTTGGTCGTAGTGGTATTTGGTCCCATTTTGTGCCGAGTTGGAACCTATTTCAAGTGAGTGTCTGAGGGACCAATCATGTGATAAAGCTTTCCCTGTATATTCTTGTCTTGTGTGATCAGCTGGACTAGAGTTATTTACAATTCAATTATAGCAAGTTTATATAGTATAGCAGTGGGACACTAACGGCTAAATAAGATAAGATAAGATATATGAAACAAAGAACTTTCCTCCGACTTCAAGGTTTACACTATTATTTAGGATTCTATAAAAATAAAATGTAAGAAGTAGACTGATTTGAATCGCAATTATTCGCTATAGTTATAAACATGCCTGATGATGACAATACATAATAATATTTTAATAGTGAATTGATGGTATTATAGCTTCTTGGTAGAAATAAATAAATACCTAAATTAAACTAGATAGTATAAAATATCAGCGGTAAAGTAATAGAAAAAGGAAAGGCCAAGTACCGTATTTTAAAATAAATAAATGAACAGTTATTTTTTATAACACAACAAGCTGGATGATAAATTGTGAATAAAGTCTATTTCGTGTGGTCACAGTGAGACCAAGTGGCACTGCGACCAAACGAAACAAAGTCATGTAATGGCCACTTCAAATTGTTGGCCACCCGCGTGAACAAAATAGTAAAAATAGTACAAACAAACATTTGACTGATACGGTTTTTTAACTCTATGGATATATTATTATTTAATATGGTTCAGAATTAACTCTTAGATTTATAAGTGCATGTCTTTATTAGACCGAGTCACGGTTTTTGTTGTTCAAAATTATGGTAATGGTATTTTCCATTCGCTAGATTATAACAAAGTTTAATTTTAGTAAGTTTTATTTAATCTATTGGATATAGAAGAAATAAACTCTTTTAATATGGATAAACCCATTCGATAAGAAAAGGGAGAAAAAAAAAAAGTATACAAATGTAATACGTATCACACGCACAATTTGAAAAGTACATTTGACAGCAATGCAAATAAAGATAAATTGTAATCGAAAATCAAACTTAAACATAATATTATTGCTACTAGCTAGGTACTCCTTGTTAACACCTGCATAATTACATTATTATCCTACAAAGTTCCAATTCGTTAGTGTTTATAGGCTTTCATGCAATAAAGCCTAATCTAGTTCCCGTGTAAGCTGAAACACGTGACCGATATCGGCACCGGTGCAACGCAAATTCGAGTTAATACCAAACAAATGACCTTTACTGAAAACTAGATTATATTACCAAGTAGCAAAGATAGATAGTTAAAGTGAAAACGAAAAGGCGGTTAAGGCGTTTTAAATTGGTCGGCTTCGAACTCGTGACGTAAGTAATATTGGCTTGGAAGGCAAGCTTCAAAGTTTTGATGTGGCGTATTAGCTTGCAAATATAGAACCCATACAAAACACTTATTGATCGAATGTTGCTGGTGCAAGTTGCAAACTGAAATTTATGAGCTAGCCGTAAGTAAGAGCTCTTGGAGAGCGGTTCACTTCACTTCACTTGCTTTGTTTATTGCCTGGCTTCGCCTCAGACAGCATCTTTTGCTTTATGAATATTGATAGCGGGCTTGCTTCCCGTTTTAAAGTTTTTAAAACAAACCTGCGCTAATATACTGCTTCGTTTCACCTTCGCGGAAGAAACACTTGAGGTTTTCTCGCTTGACTGGTCTTTAAAATACTTAGTAAAAAGTGAATTGAAAACTAAACTAGTACCGAACGCAGTTTTCCTTCCTTTTTTAAAATAAAGAAAATCTCTTGATATTTTTTAATACCTTTTGCGAAATATTGCTTTGATGCAGTAACAGGTACTTACTTCATTATCATAAAGGTAAAATAAGCTAATAAAAATAATTAAACTATCACGGGTTACTTTTTTTTTTAAGGTCACTACCTTTTCATAACCTATTCATTATGGTTCAGAATAACGCGATGATTGATAATTTTCACAAAACTTCCAATCAAATTCATCCTTCCAAATTGACACAATCACAAATCCGCATAACGATCACAATCCGCTCTTCATCGATCGGGATGTAATATATTCTCTAAGCACCCTTGTTAAACTCGGATATCCGAGATCCTCGATGTACCCATTCAGGACTATTTCATTTGATCTTGTAGCTCTCATCAAATATTAAGACGGAACCTTTAAACTCGGAGAGATGTGAGATCGGAGTTACTCGGGTATACAAACGTGACCACAGTCAGAATTGATTTCAGTTAATTTTTGAATATTTCTAATACATAAAATGATTATGATAATACAATCACACGCACACTTAACAAAAGTCACGCATCTATTCTCACAGGATAGGCAGAAACATAAACTCTTAAAATCGACATTTTGACCCCATCTATCATCATAACTTTTGGGGACATTTCAGAAAGGATCACATCTGTTTGTAGTAACCACAGCAAACTGTTTGTACGAAAGCTAGTTTTCAATTGATTCAATACTAAAATACTGAAAAACGTCTGTCTAAAATTGACACACAAGTTTGTGATGAATAAACACTCCAACAAATTTGACATCACCTCAACATTTTAATAACACCATTACACCAAAATGATCCACCAAATTGAAAAAAATCTGAACTTATTACAGCCCGAGTAAATTTGTTAAGTCGTCGTTAACCCAGCGTGTTACTAGGATCGTGGGTCTATATTAGCCTAATTGCTACATTTGCATAGCACCCATGTGGGGTCCATACCCACTTATGGGCTCGTCATCACCACCAATTATGGGTTAGGTGGAGGGGGTGATAATTTTGGATGTTTAAGATGACAGCGTTTAAAGAAAAGTAGGTAACTTATATTGAAATAAACTCTGTGTGGTCTGTCACATAAATAATCACACCTTCATTCTTACGTCGTAGGCAGTGCGTCAAGTATCCCAAAAAAGGATAATTTGCAACAAATGTTACAACAAAATGTTAAATATTATTTGAACATGCAAAAAATATAACCTACTCATTCACTTTAATCTCGCTTGATAAGTTTTAATCTGAATTGTATTTCAGATTTTAGCCGAACTGAGCCAGAAAAACTCCCAGGAAAATGGAACAAAATATTCGCCCAAAGTTAAAACTGAAGTTATTCGGCCAAAGTTTCCGGGAAAACGGTGAGCCCCAGATAAATTTATTTTATTTGTTTAGTTCCTCGACCAATGCTTTTAAGGTCTAATAAAAGGTGCAGCAAGCTATTCAGTTGCCTCATTAAAAATATCACACGGGGAATAAAAATAAGGCTCGTGGTTATAAATAACTACAACCTCCGTATAAATCTTGGTTTGCAGTCTGTTAGGGCTGTCGAATGTCTGAAATTTGCAACTATGTTTTATTTTATTTGAAAAAAAAATGATCTTTATCTTTTTTCAGATCGACATACGACTTATTAGCCCAAGTGACTGAGTTTTAAACAGACCTTCTGACCCCTGGGTGGTGTGGTATTATCCTTGACAGCTACCGAGACTGGCGACTTGTGTTCTCCAATGCACGTAATTATCTTACTTGACAGGCAATCAGGTGACTGCGTGTCCTATCCTAACCAGACTGAAATCAATCTTGGGTGATACTAATTATCTAATTTGCGTAACCCTCGTGGAGATTGACCATTGAAATTCAAATATACCTACCTATAGTAAAATTGGCAACAATTGGCTTGTTTTAATGACGTGTCAGTGTTTCGTCACTCTTTCGTCAACATGTAACAAAGTTTCCTAAATATTATGCAAGTACAAATACCATTACAATAAAAAAAAAGTTATGTTGCAAAAAATATTAGAAACCTTTATAACAGGGTAATAACAGGGTAATTATATTTTGTCTACTAAGTTTAAACTAGCCATTTTCAAATTTATAACTAGCCATAGCTCTAACTTAAAACCTTATCCGACTAAAATTTCACTAGCCAGATTAGCACAAAATCCAAACGAGTAAATTCCCGACACAATTTTCGGTGTACCTGTCAACCCTCAACGCCTGGCTACCCGCAATGAATACTCCAGTTTTGCAGGGGTGGAAACGTACAGCAATATGGGAATAAAATCCAGGATTTAATCTTCGTGCAAGTCGCCGCTTAATCTTGCACCAGATATGGCAAGGGTAAATAATAAATGTATGATACGCAATCAGGTTGAATTGCCTTGTTGGGGAGCTTGGACGTTGGGGTAAGTCCGTAAGCTCTTGAAACTTTGGACTGCACATTTTGTGGACATAAAGCTTGATTAGTTTTATGCGATTTTATTAATATCTTAGTAGTGGAGGTCATAAAGGAGACAATAATGACAAGGGGTTATTAATAGGAACACATTACATTTGCATGTATTACTTACGAATTCACTGCATGTTGGGATGTTTTCCTGGAAGAAGGGAAAAGAGACTGATTTGTGATAAGGTCCTGCAAAAATAGCTAGAAAAGCTTAAATTATTATGCTAATTATTTTAATTTGTTGTACGGATTTATAAATATTTGTTATACCTATTGTTTTTCTAGCGTGGATCACAAAAATAGTAGGTACTATTAAATTTAGTAGGTATCCCAAAAAATACAGCTAAGGATTAAGAACATCATTACCAAGACTAGAAGGGTCCAAAGTCGTATCTACGTCAAAGCATTCCATAAGAAGTCTACTCTAGACATTGATCCAAAGACCCCTCTTTAGCGAGATTAGCGAAAAATAAACGTCAATTGGAAGTTTGGCGAAAAAGATCGTTAATTTCTTTATTTCTTCCCTTTTGTTTACTTGGTGTTCAATTTAATTGTGTTCTGACTTTCGACCCTGCTGACCCTTAGTACTAGCATTGTCAAGGGAAAAGGGGACCTTAAAGGGAGCTGCAATATGCCTGAGGCATGCTTGGCCTGCACAAAACGTAGGTAAGGGTTGGTCGAATGCGAGTGACTTTCTTTTGAGGATTAATTTGGAGGCTATGACTTTACTAGCTCTATAGCTGAAACCTCGCCGGATTGATTTTCGTGTTAGAATATTGTTAAGGATATATAATTTTGGTGGTCTATAATTTTAAAAGTGGTAATTTGGTCTGGTATATACAACTTTTTATAACAATTTGATACACAATCCATATCCAAATAAGTAAATCTTGGATTATGCAACAAATACGACGAAACTTATAAAGATACATCTGATAAAAATCGAATCATAAATGAACGTGTGCCCATCAAACCGCACAAAATAAAACACAACCCAACACCGAAATAAATAACAATCACAACAACACCTACTAACAACAAATCATCCACATAGCTTCTTATCAATGCAACCATTAATAAAAACCAGGTACCTAACAAGAGAGATGTGTAAACTAAAATAATCATCAGAGAGGTTACTTAATGCCACGCCCACGTTGAGAAAAACAATACTCAATTACATTTGCCACCTACTGTGTTCTTGTTTTGTACAATCATCCGTAACATGAATGAATTGGTAGCGTATTTGTTATTCTATTCTTTTGTATTGTTTAAGAAGGGTATAAATGAGAATGAACAATGTTCGTGGTGTAACAGACGATTGCCTCTTTTGAAATTAAGATTTGATCCAGTTTCTTGTATTTCTATCTTTGAGGTCTGTTGATATAGAGACAGCGTTACATTATGTGATATGTAGGTACCTCAGAAATAATATTATGTTGAGTTCAATTCAAAGATGTCAATTGTTATAGAATCTCTTGTAGAGTAGCAAAAAAGTAAAGAACACATTTTTTTATCAAATAAAGTTGATAAAAGATTTATTCCAATAAATCGTTTCCAAATTTATTTTACCTTCTGCCGAAACATTCGGAGATCACTTTGATAAACAGAAATCGAAAACCGAAATACAATGATTGAACCGAACCTAACATGAATTTATTTCAAGTCATCTGACATTAAATGTGTGCGGCACACGACTTTAAAAGCGTATAGACGTTAAAAAAAACACCCAAATCAAGGATCATATTACAAACTCCATTAGTGGGAGACCAATAAAAATAGACACGACTTGTTGTACACCCGACCTTTAAATTCAGTCATACGAATAAAAAACCGATAAGAATGAATCGTCAACTTATTGAGTGATTAAGTTTTGTATTGCGTTTAAAAAAATACCATTGTGAAATTTAGTATTTCACAAATCACGTTGAAGTTTCTTATCATTATCATACTTAATTAATTTGGTGTTTTCAAAGTTTATTTTGAGTTTATGAACTTTATTGCTCAGCATAACAAAATAAGGCTTTGCCAATGGACATTGAAATTTCAACATGCTAAGTACGACTGTTGTGTTCCGTATACGGCACAAAGTCATTTTTGTGTCCATTCTTATTCGTTTCAATGCAATTTGCGTCTCTAAATTGAATTTCAATATCGTTACCATTTTAATTTATTAGATTTTAGTTAAAATTCTTTTTATATTTAGATTCTTATGTGCTCTTCAGTGATTTGAATCTGTCTCATTTCCAACTTTAAATAATATTTATTTTCTAATAATTTCATAAATTACTTCGACAAATCCAATTTTTTGTATGGTAATGGTAAGTTTGACATTACCAACACTTTAAACAATTGATAAAGCAACTATAACCATATCTGTTTTATTTCTTTATCGTTTATCTCGATAAGCTTTGACGATCATTCTTATCGGTTTTTTATTCGTATGACTGAATTTAAAGGTCGGGTGTACAACAAGTCGTGTCTATTTTTATTGGTCTCCCACTAATGGAGTTTTGTAATATGATCCTTGATTTGGGTGTTTTTTTTAACGTCTATACGCTTTTAAAGTCGTGTGCCGCACACATTTAATGTCAGATGACTTGAAATAAATTCATGTTAGGTTCGGTTCAATCATTGTATTTCGGTTTTCGATTTCTGTTTATCAAAGTGATCTCCGAATGTTTCGGCAGAAGGTAAAATAAATTTGGAAACGATTTATTGGAATAAATCTTTTATCAACTTTAATTTGATAAAAAAATGTGTTCTTTACTTTTTTGCTACTCTACAAGAGATTCTATAACAATTGACATCTTTGAATTGAACTCAACATAATATTATTTCTGAGGTACCTACATATCACATAATGTAACGCTGTCTCTATATCAACAGACCTCAAAGATAGAAATACAAGAAACTGGATCAAATCTTAATTTCAAAAGAGGCAATCGTCTGTTACACCACGAACATTGTTCATTCTCATTTATACCCTTCTTAAACAATACAAAAGAATAGAATAACAAATACGCTACCAATTCATTCATGTTACGGATGATTGTACAAAACAAGAACACAGTAGGTGGCAAATGTAATTGAGTATTGTTTTTCTCAACGTGGGCGTGGCATTAAGTAACCTCTCTGATGATTATTTTAGTTTACACATCTCTCTTGTTAGGTACCTGGTTTTTATTAATGGTTGCATTGATAAGAAGCTATGTGGATGATTTGTTGTTAGTAGGTGTTGTTGTGATTGTTATTTATTTCGGTGTTGGGTTGTGTTTTATTTTGTGCGGTTTGATGGGCACACGTTCATTTATGATTCGATTTTTATCAGATGTATCTTTATAAGTTTCGTCGTATTTGTTGCATAATCCAAGATTTACTTATTTGGATATGGATTGTGTATCAAATTGTTATAAAAAGTTGTATATACCAGACCAAATTACCACTTTTAAAATTATAGACCACCAAAATTATATATCCTTAACAATATTCTAACACGAAAATCAATCCGGCGAGGTTTCAGCTATAGAGCTAGTAAAGTCATAGCCTCCAAATTAATCCTCAAAAGAAAGTCACTCGCATTCGACCAACCCTTACCTACGTTTTGTGCAGGCCAAGCATGCCTCAGGCATATTGCAGCTCCCTTTAAGGTCCCCTTTTCCCTTGACAATGCTAGTACTAAGGGTCAGCAGGGTCGAAAGTCAGAACACAATTAAATTGAACACCAAGTAAACAAAAGGGAAGAAATAAAGAAATTAACGATCTTTTTCGCCAAACTTCCAATTGACGTTTATTTTTCGCTAATCTCGCTAAAGAGGGGTCTTTGGATCAATGTCTAGAGTAGACTTCTTATGGAATGCTTTGACGTAGATACGACTTTGGACCCTTCTAGTCTTGGTAATGATGTTCTTAATCCTTAGCTGTATTTTTTGGGATACCTACTAAATTTAATAGTACCTACTATTTTTGTGATCCACGCTAGAAAAACAATAGGTATAACAAATATTTATAAATCCGTACAACAAATTAAAATAATTAGCATAATAATTTAAGCTTTTCTAGCTATTTTTGCAGGACCTTATCACAAATCAGTCTCTTTTCCCTTCTTCCAGGAAAACATCCCAACATGCAGTGAATTCGTAAGTAATACATGCAAATGTAATGTGTTCCTATTAATAACCCCTTGTCATTATTGTCTCCTTTATGACCTCCACTACTAAGATATTAATAAAATCGCATAAAACTAATCAAGCTTTATGTCCACAAAATGTGCAGTCCAAAGTTTCAAGAGCTTACGGACTTACCCCAACGTCCAAGCTCCCCAACAAGGCAATTCAACCTGATTGCGTATCATACATTTATTATTTACCCTTGCCATATCTGGTGCAAGATTAAGCGGCGACTTGCACGAAGATTAAATCCTGGATTTTATTCCCATATTGCTGTACGTTTCCACCCCTGCAAAACTGGAGTATTCATTGCGGGTAGCCAGGCGTTGAGGGTTGACAGGTACACCGAAAATTGTGTCGGGAATTTACTCGTTTGGATTTTGTGCTAATCTGGCTAGTGAAATTTTAGTCGGATAAGGTTTTAAGTTAGAGCTATGGCTAGTTATAAATTTGAAAATGGCTAGTTTAAACTTAGTAGACAAAATATAATTACCCTGTTATTACCCTGTTATAAAGGTTTCTAATATTTTTTGCAACATAACTTTTTTTTTATTGTAATGGTATTTGTACTTGCATAATATTTAGGAAACTTTGTTACATGTTGACGAAAGAGTGACGAAACACTGACACGTCATTAAAACAAGCCAATTGTTGCCAATTTTACTATAGGTAGGTATATTTGAATTTCAATGGTCAATCTCCACGAGGGTTACGCAAATTAGATAATTAGTATCACCCAAGATTGATTTCAGTCTGGTTAGGATAGGACACGCAGTCACCTGATTGCCTGTCAAGTAAGATAATTACGTGCATTGGAGAACACAAGTCGCCAGTCTCGGTAGCTGTCAAGGATAATACCACACCACCCAGGGGTCAGAAGGTCTGTTTAAAACTCAGTCACTTGGGCTAATAAGTCGTATGTCGATCTGAAAAAAGATAAAGATCATTTTTTTTTCAAATAAAATAAAACATAGTTGCAAATTTCAGACATTCGACAGCCCTAACAGACTGCAAACCAAGATTTATACGGAGGTTGTAGTTATTTATAACCACGAGCCTTATTTTTATTCCCCGTGTGATATTTTTAATGAGGCAACTGAATAGCTTGCTGCACCTTTTATTAGACCTTAAAAGCATTGGTCGAGGAACTAAACAAATAAAATAAATTTATCTGGGGCTCACCGTTTTCCCGGAAACTTTGGCCGAATAACTTCAGTTTTAACTTTGGGCGAATATTTTGTTCCATTTTCCTGGGAGTTTTTCTGGCTCAGTTCGGCTAAAATCTGAAATACAATTCAGATTAAAACTTATCAAGCGAGATTAAAGTGAATGAGTAGGTTATATTTTTTGCATGTTCAAATAATATTTAACATTTTGTTGTAACATTTGTTGCAAATTATCCTTTTTTGGGATACTTGACGCACTGCCTACGACGTAAGAATGAAGGTGTGATTATTTATGTGACAGACCACACAGAGTTTATTTCAATATAAGTTACCTACTTTTCTTTAAACGCTGTCATCTTAAACATCCAAAATTATCACCCCCTCCACCTAACCCATAATTGGTGGTGATGACGAGCCCATAAGTGGGTATGGACCCCACATGGGTGCTATGCAAATGTAGCAATTAGGCTAATATAGACCCACGATCCTAGTAACACGCTGGGTTAACGACGACTTAACAAATTTACTCGGGCTGTAATAAGTTCAGATTTTTTTCAATTTGGTGGATCATTTTGGTGTAATGGTGTTATTAAAATGTTGAGGTGATGTCAAATTTGTTGGAGTGTTTATTCATCACAAACTTGTGTGTCAATTTTAGACAGACGTTTTTCAGTATTTTAGTATTGAATCAATTGAAAACTAGCTTTCGTACAAACAGTTTGCTGTGGTTACTACAAACAGATGTGATCCTTTCTGAAATGTCCCCAAAAGTTATGATGATAAATTGTAATCGAAAATCAAACTTAAACATAATATTATTGCTACTAGCTAGGTACTCCTTGTTAACACCTGCATAATTACATTATTATCCTACAAAGTTCCAATTCGTTAGTGTTTATAGGCTTTCATG
>JARACY010001300.1:0-61605 GCA_029255725.1 Scrobipalpa atriplicella | reverse complement strand
ATGACAAAAAAGGCGACTAAGGGATTAATCCATGGAATGGGCAGCAGCGTTCCCTGTGAATGGAAAACTTCTACTAAACTTCTCGCTCACCAACCCGCCTGTCAAACGTGGTGAGAATGGCATATACCCCCCAATTTTGGGGAGGCCCATGTCCAGCCGTGGACTGTTGTGGCTGATGATGATGATGATGATGATGACAAGTAGGTACATTGTTCTAATAAAAAGGAGGGTCAAAGTTCGATTTGATAATCAAAGTACAAGAAGATAAATTCAAGTTCATATCGGTCAGCGAATCTTATGTGCATTTAAAATAAATGCCCAAGTTTTCCCGTTATACCTATACAGCGTTTAATTTTACAGTCCACTACAAACCCATAAGGATCCTTACATTTGGTCCTTCGAGCCTTGACTTAAACTTATATTATGATACTAGAACTGGAACATTCTGAATATTGTTCCTCGCATATTATTCATTTTCGATCGATCTTTTTATTTGATATTGTTACGTCGAGGGTTCGAGTAATCGGAGTAAAACGCCGATAATGGTCACACACACACTTTATTTAACACTAAATCACAAAACCAAATCACTAGGCACACACAAAGTCCGTTTATCGCAGTTCGTAGTCGTCGTTATTCACTTCTTCAGTTCACTCCGAGATCGCTTAGATTCGTTATCCGAAACAAGACTGGTTTCTGGGCCGGACGGAGGTGCTTTTATATCCCGCAATACAATACCGAATCTTCCAGATCGCCCTATTATTGGGTTGTTTACATCACGGTATTCGCGGCGGTCGCAGAACATTCGGGATTCCTATTGTTCTCCAGTTTGACAAACAACTCTACTATTGTTAGGCAGCATAAAAAATTGTTTGCGCGTTTGGATCTTTCTTCCTGTGTCCGAGTAAGTTCGATTCACGAATGTTCTTGGTTTATCCGCGCGACTCCGCGACACTTGCCCCCCTCTTAGAGATGTTCGTCCCGAACATCATTACTGTCATTATAACGGGCCAGGCGATCAACGTGGACGATCTTCATTGCTCCTCGTGGGTGTCGCTGAATCCTGTACGTCACATCGTTTATGCGGGTCACAATCTTGTAGGGTCCATCCCACCGTCGCTGAAGCTTTGGAGACTTCCCTTTTCGCCGAACTGGGTTATGCAACCAGACTAAGGATCCCTCTGCAAAGCCGCAACTAGTGGCCTTCCGGTCGTATCGGGTCTTCATGCGCTCACTGGACGTCAGTCCGTTCTCTCTTATAATCGCATGGACGTTATGTATGCGTTCACGCAACCTCTCGATGTAGTCTGGCACACTAAGTTGGTTTTCCGGATCCTGCGGAGGTTCTCCGGTCAATAGATCAGCTGGTATTCGCAACTCTCTGCCGAAGTTAGCGTAAGCCGGTGTCACTTTGGTGCTCTCGTGTTCAGCTGTTCTATAAGCCAGCAAGAATATTGGGATATATCTGTCCCAGTCCCTTTGATGGTCTTCTACCAGCTTCGCCAGGTGACGTTCCAGGGTCTGATTAAACCGCTCCACCATTCCGTCAGATTGTGGGTGATATGGGGTTGTTCTGGTCTTATGCATTCCTAGCAGCTTGCACATTTCTTGGAACAGCTTTGACTCGAAGTTGCGCCCTTGATCCGAGTGTATCTCCAGAGGAACACCAAATCTGCATATCACCTCGTTGAGCCGCCTGTAGTCAATGCAGAAACGTGAAGTTCCATCTTTCTTCTTCACCAAAACTACCGGTGAGCACCAGGGGCTTGACGACCTTGTACTGTGGACTGCAAACATTGCACGCGAAAAGAAATGAAGGAAAGAGTCCAAGTTCTACGAACAACACCTAGCGATGAAAAATGGGAGAATGATGAGGTGCGGAAAGCTCAAAATGAAGATAACGACCTGAAACCCATCATCGAGTGGATGAAACGAGGAACGGGAAAACCAAATTGGCATGAAGTAGCCCCATTTGGTTCCGGAACAAAGAGCTACTGGGCTCAGTGGGAGAGCTTGACCCTGCAAAATGACATCTTGTACCGGAAATGGGAAAAAGTTTCAGGAAACGAGCATCATCTACAGTTGATTGTGCCACGTAAACTTATAAAGGACGTTTTACGTGAGCTTCATGATGGTGTCTCTGGAGGTCACCTCGGAGTTCGAAGGACCCTGATTAAAATTCGGGAACGATTTTATTGGCTGCATTGTCGTGAGGATGTTGAAGATTGGTGCCGGAAATGCACTGTCTGTGCAGCAGTTAAGGGACCTCAAACCAGAAGTCGAGGAAAGCTGAGACTGTACAACGTGGGAGCACCCTGGGAGAGAATAGCAGTTGACGTGGCAGGACCTTTCCCGGTAACAGAAGATGGGAACAAGTACTTCATGGTGGTCATGGATTACTTCACGAAGTGGCCGGAAGTGTTCGCTATTCCAAACCAAGAGGCGCATACAGTAGCAGAAAAGTTGGTCAACGAGGTGATATGCAGATTTGGTGTTCCTCTGGAGATACACTCGGATCAAGGGCGCAACTTCGAGTCAAAGCTGTTCCAAGAAATGTGCAAGCTGCTAGGAATGCATAAGACCAGAACAACCCCATATCACCCACAATCTGACGGAATGGTGGAGCGGTTTAATCAGACCCTGGAACGTCACCTGGCGAAGCTGGTAGAAGACCATCAAAGGGACTGGGACAGATATATCCCAATATTCTTGCTGGCTTATAGAACAGCTGAACACGAGAGCACCAAAGTGACACCGGCTTACGCTAACTTCGGCAGAGAGTTGCGAATACCAGCTGATCTATTGACCGGAGAACCTCCGCAGGATCCGGAAAAACCAACTTAGTGTGCCAGACTACATCGAGAGGTTGCGTGAACGCATACATAACGTCCATGCGATTATAAGAGAGAACGGACTGACGTCCAGTGAGCGCATGAAGACCCGATACGACCGGAAGGCCACTAGTTGCGGCTTTGCAGAGGGATCCTTAGTCTGGTTGCATAACCCAGTTCGGCGAAAAGGGAAGTCTCCAAAGCTTCAGCGACGGTGGGATGGACCCTACAAGATTGTGACCCGCATAAACGATGTGACGTACAGGATTCAGCGACACCCACGAGGAGCAATGAAGATCGTCCACGTTGATCGCCTGGCCCGTTATAATGACAGTAATGATGTTCGGGACGAACATCTCTAAGAGGGGGGCAGTGTCGCGGAGTCGCGCGGATAAACCAAGAACATTCGTGAATCGAACTTACTCGGACACAGGAAGAAAGATCCAAACGCGCAAACAATTTTTTATGCTGCCTAACAATAGTAGAGTTGTTTGTCAAACTGGAGAACAATAGGAATCCCGAATGTTCTGCGACCGCCGCGAATACCGTGATGTAAACAACCCAATAATAGGGCGATCTGGAAGATTCGGTATTGTATTGCGGGATATAAAAGCACCTCCGTCCGGCCCAGAAACCAGTCTTGTTTCGGATAACGAATCTAAGCGATCTCGGAGTGAACTGAAGAAGTGAATAACGACGACTACGAACTGCGATAAACGGACTTTGTGTGTGCCTAGTGATTTGGTTTTGTGATTTAGTGTTAAATAAAGTGTGTGTGTGACCATTATCGGCGTTTTACTCCGATTACTCGAACCCTCGACGTAACAATATCAAATAAAAAAGATCGATCGAAAATGAATAATATGCGAGGAACAATATTCAGAATGTTCCAGTTCTAGTATCATAATATAAGTTTAAGTCAAGGCTCGAAGGACCAAATGTAAGGATCCTTATGGGTTTGTAGTGGACTGTAAAATTAAACGCTGTATAGGTATAACGGGAAAACTTGGGCATTTATTTTAAATGCACATAAGATTCGCTGACCGATATGAACTTGAATTTATCTTCTTGTACTTTGATTATCAAATCGAACTTTGACCCTCCTTTTTATTAGAACAATGTACCTACTTGTCATCATCATCATCATCATCATCAGCCACAACAGTCCACGGCTGGACATGGGCCTCCCCAAAATTGGGGGGTATATGCCATTCTCACCACGTTTGACAGGCGGGTTGGTGAGCGAGAAGTTTAGTAGAAGTTTTCCATTCACAGGGAACGCTGCTGCCCATTCCATGGATTAATCCCTTAGTCGCCTTTTTTTGTCATATCAATATTATATCCTCATCATATTTAAAGTTCGTTTTCCATTCCGAGAAAGAAAGTTACAGCGGCCAAAAGGATAAAAATCCTGTACCCTAAGGTTGTCTGGAATAAATGTTACCTAATCTTCGAAATGGAGAAGGCGGAATGCAGGGAGACCTGTCGTTTACTTCATAATACTCAACCGACAAGAGCAATGCTCTTAAGTTGATGAATCTTCGAAAACTAATGGGGTAGGCAGAGCGTAAACGACCTAAACAAAGGTCGTTTCGCCACGACTGACAAGTTTTGAGGATTATTCCAGATAGATCTTGCTGTAGTGACAGGTTGTCAATGTCAACCCATCGCCTACTGATTTTGACAGCATGCCCGGGAGGAGATGCAGCTGGCACATTCTATGTTTTTCTATCGCTCCCAATCCAGCATGGAAACAAGTGATTTGGTCACGTTATAAGTAAAAATAATTATAAACACTAAAAGACTTCATGACTCATGCAAAATTGTAGTCACCTTAATCACGAAAATATTACAATTCCCGAAATTTTCAATGCAAAAAAAAATATCAGTCGACTATTATCAGCCACATCAATGTGGATATATAAGGCAGTAGTTGAGCGCTTATCACTCAGTTTAGTTACAAGCGTGATTACAGCTACCGTCGACATGTCTTACCTCGGAAAGGAAAACGAACTTTAAATATGATGAGGATATAATATTGATATGACAAAAAAGGCGACTAAAGGGATTAATCCATGGAATGGGCAGCAGCGTTCCCTGTGAATGGAAAACTTCTACTAAACTTCTCGCTCACCAACCCGCCTGTCAAACGTGGTGAGAATGGCATATACCCCCCAATTTTGGGGAGGCCCATGTCCAGCCGTGGACTGTTGTGGCTGATGATGATGATGATGATGATGACAAGTAGGTACATTGTTCTAATAAAAAGGAGGGTCAAAGTTCGATTTGATAATCAAAGTACAAGAAGATAAATTCAAGTTCATATCGGTCAGCGAATCTTATGTGCATTTAAAATAAATGCCCAAGTTTTCCCGTTATACCTATACAGCGTTTAATTTTACAGTCCACTACAAACCCATAAGGATCCTTACATTTGGTCCTTCGAGCCTTGACTTAAACTTATATTATGATACTAGAACTGGAACATTCTGAATATTGTTCCTCGCATATTATTCATTTTCGATCGATCTTTTTATTTGATATTGTTACGTCGAGGGTTCGAGTAATCGGAGTAAAACGCCGATAATGGTCACACACACACTTTATTTAACACTAAATCACAAAACCAAATCACTAGGCACACACAAAGTCCGTTTATCGCAGTTCGTAGTCGTCGTTATTCACTTCTTCAGTTCACTCCGAGATCGCTTAGATTCGTTATCCGAAACAAGACTGGTTTCTGGGCCGGACGGAGGTGCTTTTATATCCCGCAATACAATACCGAATCTTCCAGATCGCCCTATTATTGGGTTGTTTACATCACGGTATTCGCGGCGGTCGCAGAACATTCGGGATTCCTATTGTTCTCCAGTTTGACAAACAACTCTACTATTGTTAGGCAGCATAAAAAATTGTTTGCGCGTTTGGATCTTTCTTCCTGTGTCCGAGTAAGTTCGATTCACGAATGTTCTTGGTTTATCCGCGCGACTCCGCGACACTGCCCCCCTCTTAGAGATGTTCGTCCCGAACATCATTACTGTCATTATAACGGGCCAGGCGATCAACGTGGACGATCTTCATTGCTCCTCGTGGGTGTCGCTGAATCCTGTACGTCACATCGTTTATGCGGGTCACAATCTTGTAGGGTCCATCCCACCGTCGCTGAAGCTTTGGAGACTTCCCTTTTCGCCGAACTGGGTTATGCAACCAGACTAAGGATCCCTCTGCAAAGCCGCAACTAGTGGCCTTCCGGTCGTATCGGGTCTTCATGCGCTCACTGGACGTCAGTCCGTTCTCTCTTATAATCGCATGGACGTTATGTATGCGTTCACGCAACCTCTCGATGTAGTCTGGCACACTAAGTTGGTTTTCCGGATCCTGCGGAGGTTCTCCGGTCAATAGATCAGCTGGTATTCGCAACTCTCTGCCGAAGTTAGCGTAAGCCGGTGTCACTTTGGTGCTCTCGTGTTCAGCTGTTCTATAAGCCAGCAAGAATATTGGGATATATCTGTCCCAGTCCCTTTGATGGTCTTCTACCAGCTTCGCCAGGTGACGTTCCAGGGTCTGATTAAACCGCTCCACCATTCCGTCAGATTGTGGGTGATATGGGGTTGTTCTGGTCTTATGCATTCCTAGCAGCTTGCACATTTCTTGGAACAGCTTTGACTCGAAGTTGCGCCCTTGATCCGAGTGTATCTCCAGAGGAACACCAAATCTGCATATCACCTCGTTGACCAACTTTTCTGCTACTGTATGCGCCTCTTGGTTTGGAATAGCGAACACTTCCGGCCACTTCGTGAAGTAATCCATGACCACCATGAAGTACTTGTTCCCATCTTCTGTTACCGGGAAAGGTCCTGCCACGTCAACTGCTATTCTCTCCCAGGGTGCTCCCACGTTGTACAGTCTCAGCTTTCCTCGACTTCTGGTTTGAGGTCCCTTAACTGCTGCACAGACAGTGCATTTCCGGCACCAATCTTCAACATCCTCACGACAATGCAGCCAATAAAATCGTTCCCGAATTTTAATCAGGGTCCTTCGAACTCCGAGGTGACCTCCAGAGACACCATCATGAAGCTCACGTAAAACGTCCTTTATAAGTTTACGTGGCACAATCAACTGTAGATGATGCTCGTTTCCTGAAACTTTTTCCCATTTCCGGTACAAGATGTCATTTTGCAGGGTCAAGCTCTCCCACTGAGCCCAGTAGCTCTTTGTTCCGGAACCAAATGGGGCTACTTCATGCCAATTTGGTTTTCCCGTTCCTCGTTTCATCCACTCGATGATGGGTTTCAGGTCGTTATCTTCATTTTGAGCTTTCCGCACCTCATCATTCTCCCATTTTTCATCGCTAGGTGTTGTTCGTAGAACTTGGACTCTTTCCTTCATTTCTTTTCGCGTGCAATGTTTGCAGTCCACAGTACAAGGTCGTCGCGATAATCCATCAGCATTCGTGTGTGATTTCCCGCTGCGATGTTCTATCGTGAAGTTGTACTCTTGAAGCTGTTCTATCCAACGTGCAACTTGACCCTCCGGATCCTTGAACTGTAGCAGCCACTTCAGTGCAGCGTGATCCGTCCGCAGTTGAAACGGTCTTCCAATCAGATACTTTCTGAAGTGTCGGAGCGTCTTCACAACTGCCAAGAGTTCTCTTCTCGTCACACAGTAGTTGGTTTCTGGTCGAGACAAAGCCTTACTGTAATAAGCTATAACCACTTCCCGATCACCTTGCTTTTGTGAGAGTACACCGCCGATGGCTGTATTACTGGCATCAGTGTCCACGATGAATTGGCCATCTCTCTGTGGGTAGCCCAAGATTGGAGACTCACATAGCTTCTTCTTGAGCAGGTCAAATGCTTCCTCGCAGGAGTCGTCCCAGTGGAATTTCTTCTTGTCTTCTGTAAGTCTGTGCAACGGCTTGGCTATCTCTGCGAATCCTTTCACAAATCGGCGGTAGTAGGAACATAACCCGAGGAATGCCCGAACGTCCGTTTTTTCCTTTGGTGTTGGCCACTTCTTCACTGCCTCAACCTTCTCAGGATCCGTCTGCACTCCAGCTTGCGATACAACATGTCCCAGATAATTGACTTTATCCTTGAAGAAGTTGCACTTTTTCGGGTTTAGCTTCAGGCCGGCTGCTTTTATCTTCACCAAGATCTTGTCCAGTTGATTAAGATGGTCCCGAAAGTCCTTTCCAATGACGATGATGTCGTCGAGGTATACTAGGCAAGCTTCTCCGATGAGTCCAGCCAACACACACTCCATGAGTCGCTCAAAGGTCGCCGGAGCATTACAGAGTCCAAACGGCATGACGTTGAAGTGCCACAACCCTTGGCCGGTTGAAAATGCCGTCTTCTCTTTATCATCTGGATGCAGTTCCACTTGCCAATAGCCAGACTTCAAATCCAATGTGGAGTACCAAGATGACCCTGCCAGCGTGTCTAATGTGTCATCTATCCGAGGCAACGGGTAGCTGTCTTTTTTTGTTACCTCGTTGAGCCGCCTGTAGTCAATGCAGAAACGTGAAGTTCCATCTTTCTTCTTCACCAAAACTACCGGTGAGCACCAGGGGCTTGACGACGGCTCTATGATCTTGTTCTTCCTCATGTCATTGATCATGTCCTGGACCTCTCTGTCTTTGGCTATTGGGACTCTTCTTGCTCTCTGTCTTATTGGTGGTTCGTTGCCAGTGTCTATTCTGTGTTTTACAACCGATGTCCTTCCGATATCTCCATCATCTTTTGAGAAAACGTCACTGTATCGAGACAACAAGGCTTGAGCTTGTTTCTTCTGAGTACAGGTGAGATTTCTGCATTCTTGAAGTAGGTAGTTGATGCTTGACATTTCACCTGAACCACTTGTCTTCTGTGAAGATAGTCTTCGTAACATCGATACTTCTTCGCAATGTCCAATGATGTCGCCTTCCTTTAATTCCACGTCGATGTCACTCAGATTGGCAACTTCAACTGCAGTGAAACCATGGTCGCAAACGAGACTTCTTGCGATGATGCAGTGCTCCAGGGTCCCACCATCCTCGACTAATACACTTTTTCCATTCTTGCCTTTGTTCGTGTATGGCAATTTCACAGGCACCAACGTTTTAGATCTTCCGGGCAAGGTGACTCTTCTTGCAGTTTTCACTTCTCCTCTAGGGCCACCGTCCATAAAAACTTCTTCTTGGCCGCATAAGAAAACCCCTGTTTTGAAATCCACCTTGCAATCGTTCTTCCACATGAAGTCCAGTCCAAGTATGCAATCGTCCATTATATCAGCCACTAAAACCCAGTGCGAGTATAGCACGGAGCCAATGCGCATTCTCACGAATGCCTCTCCAACGACGGGTATTTGCTGGCCGGTGGCTGACAGGAGTCGATACTGCCGTCGAGTTCTCGTATTCCAGTTGCCATTGCCCAATACATCTGGTCTCACAACTGTCCGGGAGGCACCGGTATCCAATGTCAAAGTGCAGTTGTTGTCATTAATCTGACCTTGAACTTGTAGGCTGTTACCGTCGCAAGCTTGTGATATGACAACTTTCAGGGCTTTCTTCCACCGAGCCAGCACCCGCCCCTTAGTCCTGGCTGTTACTCGTTTCCCTGATTCTCTGGTGCAGGTTCTTCCACCTGCCTATGGTCGGTTGCAGGTCCGGATCCTCTCTCCTGGCTGGTTCGCTGACGCCAATTGGATGGGGTTGCACGTCGTTGTCTGCAATTAATGCGGATGTGTCCTCGCTCCCCGCAAGCGTAGCACATGGGTCCAAGCCTGCCTGCTGATCTCGCTTGTTCCACAACTTCCACCACCTCTCGCACTCTTCCTGTTCGAGGCTCCTGTCGTACAGCCTCCACTTCAAGTGCGTGCGCCAACGCCTCCTTCATTGCTTTGTGGTGAGCAAGACGAACAGTAGATCTCACCTCCTGATCTCTGATTCCATCGATGAAAGCTTGCACGATGCTGTTGTTGATCGTGGTTGCGTCTGCTGATGGATAGGCTTTCCTCACCAGCTTCTCGATTTCTAACGCCCATTGTTGCAGACTTTCGTGGCTTCTTTGGACACGGTCCCGTAATTGGGCACGGAACACGCGTTCTAGGTGCTTCTCACCATACCGGGCTTCCATAGCCTCCATCAAATTGCCGTAGTCATACTCCTGTGGCATGGCATCCAAGACTGTGAGCGCTGGCCCCCTCAATGCTGTACTTAGCGCTGTCAGGCACTGATCTTCCGTCCATCCACTCGCTTTTGCAGCTAATTCAAACTGCTTCCGGTAGGCGCTCCAGGAAGTTGAGCCGTCATAGGAGGGCACCTTAATCCTTGGGCCTTGATTTTGGGCGATGGAATCCACGGTGCTGGATCTGGCCCCGTTGATCTTCATTCGAAGCACCTCTTTCTCCACCTTGGCGATATCCGTACGCAGGTCCGCGCAGTCGGAGTCCAGGGCATCTACCCTCTTCTCAATGCTCTTGAAGTCCGTCTTCATGATGCCCACTTCAGATGCAAGTTGATCTTGATGTGCCGCAATAGTTTCTATCTTCTCTCCGAATTTCGTGTTCTGCTGCAACACCTTGAGTAGCAGTTCTTGTTGTTCGCGGGCCTGTTCCTCTTGCTTTCGGGCCTGTTCTTCTTGTTTTCGAGCCTGTTCGCGAGCTCGTTCTTCTTGCCTGCGCACTTGTTCTTCTTGCTGTTGCTTCAGCTCTCTGAGCGTTTCTTCCTGTCTACGGGCTTGCTCGCGAGCTTGTTCTTCTTGCTTGCGCGCTTGTTCGAGGGCTTGGTCTTCTTGCCGTTTCAATGCTGCTAACAGCATTGCAAATTCCGGTGACGCTGCTTGCTCTTGTGCTGTAGCAGGTGGCGGCGTAGCTCCCAATGTCACGGGCGAAGTCCCTGCTGGCGGTGTCGTAGTACACGGTGGCGTGGGGGTAGTCCCTGCTGGCGATGTCGTAGTACTCGGTGGCGCTGGCGGCTGGCCTTCACCCTCCTGCTGTCGCGCTGCCTCAATCTGGGCTCTCGTCTGAACGCCTTCCTTCGGTATCAACGGCATGATTCTCCGATCCCACTTCTGACACCAATGTTACGTCGAGGGTTCGAGTAATCGGAGTAAAACGCCGATAATGGTCACACACACACTTTATTTAACACTAAATCACAAAACCAAATCACTAGGCACACACAAAGTCCGTTTATCGCAGTTCGTAGTCGTCGTTATTCACTTCTTCAGTTCACTCCGAGATCGCTTAGATTCGTTATCCGAAACAAGACTGGTTTCTGGGCCGGACGGAGGTGCTTTTATATCCCGCAATACAATACCGAATCTTCCAGATCGCCCTATTATTGGGTTGTTTACATCACGGTATTCGCGGCGGTCGCAGAACATTCGGGATTCCTATTGTTCTCCAGTTTGACAAACAACTCTACTATTGTTAGGCAGCATAAAAAATTGTTTGCGCGTTTGGATCTTTCTTCCTGTGTCCGAGTAAGTTCGATTCACGAATGTTCTTGGTTTATCCGCGCGACTCCGCGACAATATTATCAGAAAAATTACGAACATCCGTAAACGAACCAAAAGTGACCGATTTGATTTATCTTTACCTAAAACCGGAAAGTATTGAAATAAAATTGGCAAATAAAATATCGGTGTGGGAACAACTGCATGTTTTTTAACCTCATTTAGTTTTTATCGTACTCAACTTTCTATTTATCGTACTGGCTGACCTGTTTTCGGCATTTTTCAAGAAGATATCCGACGCTCACTAGCGCCGCTATCTATTTACTAGAAATACCTACTTACGCGAAGTTTTCTTTAATATTTTTAATCACTAGTGCAAGCGTGGCATTTTGCAATGTATCTTTAAGGTGCGGTGTTTAGGAAACAAACCACAAATTAAAATAATTTACAATCGATTTGTTTTTTAATAAATACCTAATTTAATTTAAATGTACAAAATTCCATAAAAGCCTATCCTTTACACGCCGGGCGGTGGCGCCCTTACACGTAAAAAAATCATAACTCGCAAAATATTATACAACATGTAACAGAAAGGGTATATGCATCGTGAAATGTGTGAATCCACCCATGAAACTGAACAACTTTCCCTAAGGAACATAGGTCGAAATAAGAAAAAAAAAATTTGACTTACCATAGGTACTAAATGTGCAGTCAGCTGATGCATTTTGTATGGAAGGTCAATTTTTCTTTTTCGTTTTTCGACCTATGTTTCTTAGGGAAAGTTGTTCAGTTTCATGGGTAGATTCACATCTTTCTCGATGCATATACCCTTTCGGTTACACGTTGTAGACATTTTCAAAACTTTTCTCTGTCATTTCCTTAGATTTAGACATGTTTAGAAGTAATTGATTGAGGAGTGAATAGTACCGGGCAGTTACTATCGAAATTGTTGCTAAAACGGCCACTTTTGGCGGAAATTGCGATACTTAGTAACTCCAGGGTACTTCAGGCTACTTCAGGAGCTGATTATCAAATACGGGCCTAAATACACTCTTGACCATTTTATTCAAAATTCTTTCAGATCACAGATTGTTTTCTCCTAAGAATTATTTCAACAGTTCGTATGTCCTTACGCATTTCCCGGGCCAGCCCACCCCAGTCGACGTCTGTAATACATAAAAAATAAATACATACATTTAAAAAAGTAGAATAGCACAGAGTATCATTAGAATATCATCCACTAGCAGCGTTCTAAAGCCAATAACCTCTCAAACATCGTAGCTCTGTAATTCTGTATGTACGTGCAGAATATACAGGGTGTTAATTTAACTGCGTGCCATAGCTTAGGAGGTGTTTTAGTAACGTAAAAGGAGCCCATGAAAAAAAAAACTACTCAAAAATCAAAAAACAAAAGTCGGTAGATATTTATGATGATTCCCGGAGCTGCGCCTACCTCTCGCGCTAACCAATACCGTGCGACGCGCGAGTCGTATCGACCAATGATAGCGACTCGCGCGCGCTCGGACGAGAGGTGGGCGCAGCTCTTGGAATCATAATAACGGCTTTTGGTTATTTGACTTTTTGAGTTGGATTTTTTAAATATTTTTTATGAGTTCCTTATACGCGTTACTGAAATATCCCTTAAGCTATGGCACGGAATTAAATTAACACCCTGTATTTTGTGGAGTGAACACCGCACTCCGTGACCTGATGATTCCCCTTTATCCATTCCGTATCCGGGGTACGGGATCCTGGTTGGAATTTCACCCTACCACGTAATTTCACATTTCCCACTACACTACCTCTACCCCAGAGCTTATCATCTCGTCCCCAATTTTCGTAATTTTTTTTTATTAGCTTAGTCTTATCAGTGGGACAGAATAAAGGCTACATAAAAAAATACGTATCAGGCTGGTTTGTCAATGATGGATGAGAAGGTATTGTATACGGGGTGTAAGGGACAGCGTCCCGCAAACTTATAGGGGTTGCTCAGTCAACAAAACTGAACAACTACCACCAGGATAAAAAAAAATTGCTTTTTCATACAAAATGACCACATCGATCAGACAATTTGTATGGAAAAGCAATTTCTTTTTTCATTTCCTGAAGAAAAAAAAACCTGGTGATATGTGTTCAGTGTCGTTGACTGAGCAACCCCTATCAGTTTGCGGGACGCTGTCCCTTACACCCGGTATATACTATAGATAGTTTCCTCACCACAACTAAACCGTCTCTATTGAACTTGTGCACGTGCGTAGACACCCTCCCGTTGTATTCTGTCTGAGTCTGCACCATGGAGTCACCCTCGAACTTTACCAGCGACTTTACCTGGAAAACAAAACGATACATACATACATACTATCACGCCTGTATCCCTAATTGGGTAGGCAGAGCGTCTACGGCCCAAACGAAGGTCGTTGTCATGTCGGACAAGTTCTGTATATTGCTATAGCAACAGGTTGTCAGCCCATCGCCTAATTTACAATATTACCTACTGAAACCCTCGAACTAGCTGGTTTCTACAGCATGCCCGGGAGGAGATGCAACTGGCATATTCTATGTTTTTCTATCGCTCCCAGTCCAGCATGGAAGTAAATGTTTTAAACTACCTACATGATCGTTGTGTTTTAACATAAACTCCAGGACCATTTTGTCGTTCATAATGATTGTTATGACACTATGCATGATCTCTGCGACTCTATTACACCGATAACCATCACATCTGCTATTACGATTCAAAACAAATACAAAGAGAATTATTTATGGAAGTGCATTGCGTAATGTGCATTGAGAGTAAAAGTAAGCTTTATGCATGCGAATGGAATACTTAGGCCCGTATTTATAAACAGCTCTCAAGTGTGACAGCGAGTTTTAGTTCGTATCAGAAATGTCATTTCAGTACAAAACGACCTGTCAAATCCATACTTAATATTGATCTCAATCTTGAGATCGCTTTATAAATACGAGCCTTAATACCTGATACGAGGATTTAGTTCTTTCGTTTGAAATTGGTTATTGTTTTTGACTCTAGCCTAGAGGTGACTGCGAGAGACGAGAGAGTCGACGATAAAGCGAGACCATCATTCTTCTAGTGAAGAAGCCTAAGCAAGAAACAAGAGCAAACCCATTTAAGAAAACCTTTTTAGGGTTCCGTACCCAAAGGGAAAAAATGGGACCCTATTACTGAGACTTCGCTCAGCGTTTTTCTTTTGTTTAGTGTCGGGCTCACTTCACTCTTGCTTGTAACCTATTATTTCAAATCAAAATTCGTGAAATTTAGAAATTTTGATAGCACCCTTAATTCGAGATGACATAAAAGAGTAATTTAAGTTTTGAAGATGTGGATTACCTTAACGCCATCCGCTCGCTCCTCGACAAACTCCTCGCCAGGCTTGAACGTGAAGGTGGCCGTTTTGATGGTGGTGCTCATGATGAAGGTATAGGAGCCATTCTCGTTCCTCTCCAGGTGCGCCACCGGCGACACCGCCGTGGCTGTCATGCGATTTATCAGTCCTACTTCTGGAATGAGGAAACGGACTCTGGTAAGATATTGTGATTCGTATAACTTTAGGCTTCACGAAAGGCTTCTCAAAGAAAACGGCAACAGGTATAACCCGTGCACATAAAGAAACGATCTATAAATGGCCGGCGTTACTTCCGGTAGTGGCAGCAAATTAGATTTTCGTTAATCAAGTGTAGGTAAATATTTTTTTAATAATGAAGGGTCAAGGTGGGGGCAAGGTGTGGGCAAGGTAGGGCAAAGCAGAGGCAAGGTGGGGACAATGTGTGGCGAGGTGGGGACAATGTGAAGAAGTATTCGAAGTATTTGATGACTACCTTGTACACGATTCTTCGGGTATCATTTCGCAGATCTTTGCCTTGCTTATGAGAATTCATGTTTTTCTTTCAGTTTTCATCGTTAGTTTTCATCCAATAACACTTACGCGCCAGCCACAATAAACTGATTATTTTTTTTGCTAGCATTACCGCGGTGTGCGAGTATAGACAGATATATGTTAGAGCAAGAGGGAACGACATCCGGTCGCCATTTTCAGATCGTTTCTTTAAACGCACGGCTTATAAACGCTTCAAATATTCACTGAACAGAGTCATACAAATTCATTGAAGAAATAGTAGATATCACAACAAGTGCATATAAATCAATTCATTGTTCTCCGAGATTTTTACATATGATTAAGTCGAGGAGAAAAATGATTTGTGCACGACTTAGAATATCTGCTTTTCACTTCGATTGCGAGGAAACAACAAAAATAGTAAACAAACAAATACGCATGAAAAAACAAGACCGCGGCAACTGTCTCTTTCAAACCAATGACAGAATGCGCGCTCTGACCTTTTCTAGCATGGGGCTGTTTCAAGGTTTTTAAATCTTTCGACATGAAATATTAGGCTTGAGCTGGAGACCTATACATATGCGGCCTAGTATTTTTAATTTGTTCAAATATTTTTTTTATCATTTAATAATCACCTCAATTTATATTTTCTCTGATTAAAAAGAACATAGAATGCAAGGGATAAAGGCATGATTTTATGTATGTATGTATGTATAGAATGCAAGCAAATTCAAGGAAATTTTATTAATTAACAAGTTGCTATTTATTGTGTTTGGCTGCATGGCCTAATACTCTCTGCCTTTAGTATACCTAGACACATGTAAAACGCTACTTTTATGCTCTTGTGCATAAAGTTCAACTTTATGCAGCCTAAATCCTGCACTAAGTGACGGAAGCGTCGAACATACAGTCGTACAAGGATCTTTTGGCGCGTGGGTGACATTGACAGCACAGATTACCTAGTATACATAACCTAACGGACATGTATACTAGGTAATCTGTGCTGTCAATGTCACCCTAGCGCCAAAAGATCCTTGTACGACTGTACTGAAAACGCTTCTCTGCTTGTTGCTGTTGTTGTTTTTAAATTCATCCTTAACGGATAGGCAACGGTACTAAGCCATACAGCCTAATCTTTTATTTTCTCATTCTGAGTTGATTTTATTTAATAAGGCATTAAGCCAAGTCTGTAATCTTTTCTTTAAGGTATAAGGCATTTAGCCAAGTCTTCTATAGTTTCTTTTCATAATGCATTTAGCCAAGTCTTAAAATATTTTATTTCAAGTCTTCTTTTTCCATAGACGGCTTGTTGCTTTAAAATGGTTTAGTTAAGACCGTGCCGGCAGTGGGAAGAAGGTTTTTTTGCAACTAAAATACAAAATTAATGTGTCGATAAAAAAAAGTAACAATTAATCATAAGCAATCAATCATAATAAGATAAGAAAAAAATATACAAACGGATATTACAGATAGTTACTTCCAATAAATTAAAGTAACTACTTGATGAATCATGTCATGACAAAATCACTAATGTAGGTAGGTACCTTGTCAAATTGAAATGAATGATAATAGTTGATTATCAATTAATGATTGAGATAATATTAGTTAAGATATAGTAGTGTCGTAACACTTACCTACTTACAGTCGATTAGTCATAAATTAGATTTAAGGCCTTGGTAGCAATTTCGTGGTTGCAAAATACCTACGCGACTTAACTAATATAAGTCCATACCTGTCACTTTCTATAATGATAGAACAGAACGAGATGGCAATAATTTTAGTTGAGATTTAGTTAAATCGTGATGGTTACGAATCGGGCCCATTGCTTGTAACTATCGTCGTCGCTCATTATACGTCAATTACACGTCTGAACACCGCGCACTGCGTTTGTCACAATCCTCCCCCAACAGCCAGCCAACATCGCATGGCGACCCTGCTAGTGCTGCCGCTGCCTATGGGCAGTGCTGAGCTGTGGTTTCCTGGTGTGGTTGGTTATTAGGGGGAGATGAAGTGGTTAAAGATGATTTTTGAACAATCAGTGACTTTTGTGAACATTGCTGCCGATTCGGTTACAGAACCAACTTAACTTATTCAAGTTTAGTCCTGTCACTTTCCATATGCTTTCCATCTCGAGCGAACAGAAAAGCATGGCATTACAGACGGACTTATTATAATCCTGTCACATAATATAGATCGAATGCACGAAACGAAACGCATTTTAGTCGGGCGGGACCCTTTCACATCACAACTTAATTTGACTTATTTTGAGCGTTATAGGTACGTCAGTTTGATACAATTATAAACAGCTGTTGTGTTGCTGTCTCTATTTTATTCAAATTTTAGAAAGTTACAGGACGAAAACTTAAGAAGCTGTTTACGAATCGAGGCAATGTGAACTTTAGTCAATCAAAAATGTATGAAGTGACATTGCCGCGCCGTGTCGCGTCGCTGCAGTGCTGCGCCCCCCGGTCCCCCGCTCTTGGGGGGGGCTGTCCCCCGTCCCCCCGCTTCGAAGGGCGCCTTAATAAGCGTTAGTAACAAACAAAACTTTTCATACAATGTCATACTTTTAAATATATTTTTTTGCTCATAACTCGAAAACTACGCAACTCCGGCAGGTGGGGCTTGAAGGGGGGACCCCTCCTCATCCCCCTCCTCCCCCCACTCCCAAAAAACCCCCATCGAGGCTACGTATTTTAAGACCTAACCCTTTTTTTTCACACAACACTCACCGATAAACTTGAGATAGTCCTCGAAATTTTCCGACGTTTTCAGCTTGTATTTTTTCCCGACGTACTGATCCATTGTCACTATATATTTTTATATATTTACACACAGTTCAGGTTCAAGGGGTTCAAAATAAACTTTTACACGCGTCGACTATCCAAGCCTCACTGCTTACTACTCTGACTGAGATACTGTACTGTATTCTACGTAGTAGTATAGTAAAGTCGCTTAAAGTACTATTATAGTATTTATTTATCTATTTAAGGGACAGTACTACATTCAAGGTTTCAAGGGACAAAGAAAATATTATTTTTATTATCCACATACACAAGCATTGTCAGATTAGTACGTCAAATCCACAGACTATTAAAAAACTACGTGTCAAATACCTACTCATGTCAAACAAACCACAGATGAAGAAAAATTGTGTCAAACTGTCTGAAATCGTGGTCTGAATCATTATTTATTCTACCAGGGTATAATCATGGTAGAATGGGTATAATGTGGATAATGATGTGTGTGAATGTGGTGATGATGTTGGTGATTTCGATCACATTTTCTTCTCCTGCTCCCTGTATGATCGTTCCGCCTTTTTACAATCCCTCGAGTCTCTTCATGTTCCATTTCCTACCCACTTGTCTTTTAATGAATCCGCTTAAATACTTTAATATACTGTCATCCTAATATAATAATCACAATAATCATCCTATAATATTAAAATTTAGTGTATGTATGTATGAAATATTGTACTTAATCTAACTTTCCCAACACAAATTAGGTGCAGGTTAAAATAATACACAATCATTTTGGTTTTTATTAAATACCTAATTTAATTTAAATGTACAAAATTTTGCCTATCCTTTAGTTACAATAGTTTGCTCCGTTTGTTGATTATACTAATAAACCTAATTAAGTCGCAAGCGTTTATAAAGCGATCTCAAGATTGAGCAATAATATTATGTATGGATATGACAGGCGGTTTATACTGAAATGAGATTTCTGATACGAACTCAAGCTCGCTGTCAGTTTCAGGAGCTGACTTGGGATCTGATTTATCAACACGGGCCTAATTTTTATTTTATGACTAAGCTTCACTAGGTACATTTTGTCGAATGGAAATCAATCAAAACACATACCATTTCATAAGCCCGGATGGTGTAGTGGATAGGGCCGCGGCCTTCTGTGTATAGGAGGTCGTGGTTCGAATCCCACCACTACCAATGTGTTTTTCGGTTTTCGAATTTCATATGTAACGTTCACAGAAGAGTAAATGGAGCTAGCGACTTTCTCTAATCAGTGGTAACGTTTATTCGGCGCTTTTACGGTGAAAAAAAAAACATCGTGAGGAAACCTGCACACACCTACCAAGAAATTCAAAGGTTGTGTGTAACCTTATCTAGGATTAGGTCTGGTTTCCCTTCTGGGTTGCGGAGGTCAGATGGCAGTCGCTCTGTGTAAAAACCAGTACCCTCGTTCAATCCCCTAGATTAGGTAGCCGACCCCGTGAAATACAGGAAGGCTAAGGAAAAAAAAGGCTAGGAAGGAAGGAAGTTGTGTGGGGGCATGTCAGACAGACTTGCTTGCTTGACCATTTTATTCAACATTCGCTCTAATCTTTGCAGACCTGTTTTGACCTAAGAATTATTTCACCAATTCGTATGTCCGTACGCATTTCCCGGGCCAGCCTTCCACGGTCGACGTCTGTAACACAGAAAAAAGAAATGCCTTTAACAAAGTATAAATCAAAAACACAGAACAGAGAATATACTTAATTACCTACTAAATTGGGGGGGGGGGATGATGAGATTTAAAGGGGGCAAAAAAAAGAGTTTTTGTTCTGAAACCTACCATGTGGGGTATCATATGAAAGGGGGTTTCAAGCTGATTCTTAAAATATATCACACAGTTACATTACAACTAGCTGTTTTGTATAAAATTAAAATAACTAATCTAAATTGTCGAAACGCACTAAGATTGGGCTCTTCCTGACAGAAAACGGCTGCATATTTGATAATAACTGTGTGATATATTTTTAGAATCAGCTCATAACGCCCTTTTATTTGTTACCTCACACGATAGAATTCAGAACAAAAAAAATTGACCCCTTTTGAAATCTCGGCTCCACCCCCACCCCCCCCTTTTGCTGTGGAGTTCGGTTGCGCTACAAAGCGATTTGAGCTTATACTGGGTGTAAGGGACAGCGTCGTTGTTAGTTGTTCAGTTTCGTTGACTGAGCAACCCCTATTAGTTTGCGGGACGCTGTCCCTTACACCCCGTATATAGACATGTACAACATATGGCAGTAATATTGCTGAACAAATTTTGAAGCACTTCTGTGTCTTATCAAACGAGTTATTAGTCATAATTATCAGACAGGTTTGTCAATTTGCAAGTGCTTTGTTTATATGAGCTTTGCTTGTTTAGAACGAAACAGAATTGGAGCAGCTGTTAGGCATGATCTCCGCAGAGTGGTCCTCCCTGCAAGGGCCTTTTCCCACGAGTCAGCCTTTCAAACTTGAGGTTTTTCAATGATGATGAAGAAGTAGTTACATATATAGTTTCCTCACCACAACTAAACTGTCTCCGTTGAACTTGCGCACATGTGTGGACAACCTGCCGTTGTCTTCTGTCTGAGTCTGCACCATGGAGTCACCCTCGAATCTTATCAGAGATTTTACCTGAAAATAACAAGACAAGAAATATATTTTTCACTTCTCATGCTCGCAAAGGTACTACTTTGTGCAGGGTTTAGGCTGCAGGTTGGGTGGGTAGGGTGTAGGTTGAAAGTTCAAGTTTGTGCACAAGGGCAGAAAGGTAATTTTAAAAATGTGTCTACACTAAGGCATAGACTAAGGCAAAGAAAATTAGGCCATGCAGCCAAACACAATAAAAATTGCACGGATAAAACTTGTTAATTTATAATATTTCCTTGAATTTATTTGCATTCAATGTTCTTTTCAAAGCATCAGATAAGAAATTAAATTCAGATGATAATTTAATAAAAAAAAGGTATAAACAAAATTAATTCAAGACTAGGCTGTATAGGATAGGTCTCCAGCTCAAGCCTAATAGAGTAGAGCAACGATGGCCTTCCGCTCAAGGTGGCGGAAATGATGTTCTTGTTTTTTCATGCGTATTTGTTTGTTTACTTATATTTTTGTTGTTTTCACGCAAACGAAGTGAAAAGCAGAGATTGAGAAAAATGACTTGATTTGTGCACTTGTTGTGATAATGTACTATATTTCTAATTAGTTTCATCCTCTCCACGGCTAGAAAGATCAAGGCAGAAACATGAGTACCTATGTATAATTTTTAGGATATCATTTTAGGTTTACGTACCCAAGGGTAAAAACGGGACCCTATTATCGCTGTCTGTCTGTCTGTCCGTCTGTCCGTCCGTCCGTCTGTCACCAGGCTGTATCTCATGAACCCTGATAGCTAGACAGTTGTAATTTTCAATGTAATGTATTTCTGTTGCTGCTATAACAACAACAACAAATACTAAAACTAGAATTCAATAAATATTTAGGGGGGGCTCCCATACAATTAATCAGATTTTTTTTGTCGTTTCTTGATCGATATTAGAAACGGAAACAGGTGAACGCTTGAAATTTTCACAGAACATTGATTTGTATATAATAACTTTGAAAATCAATAGTTAAATTAAAATAGAATAAGTATTTAAGGGGGGCTCTCATACAAAACGTAATTTCTTTGCCGGTTTTTTGCTTGACCCGGGTAAAAGGATATTAATAACGGTAACTGGCAACAAAAAGTTAAAATATAGTGTCATAATTGTAGAAATAATGGTACGGAACCGACTAATGGTACGACTCGCACTTGGCCAGTTTTTATCATAATGGCTTCACTTCCTGGTTTCACTCTACGCTCTTGTTATAGATGACAGAAACAAAGCAAGCTGCTTGGTGATGAACTCTGGTGTAAGGTGGGAGGTGGAAAGGATGAAACATACTGCATTGGAGAAATCAGCCGATCATCTATCTCTAAGGAGTGATTACAGGTTTTAGTTTTTTATTTTTATTTTACGAGCATTTTTTATTGTATCTACCTATATCTACATAACATTATAGTCATACCAAGTACACAAGTATCTCTTGTTATAAGTTACCCTGAGGTAAGGACAGCGTTTTATATAACCAGTCGCCGTGATCGGTGATCCTACACCAGGCTACAAGGTTGATCAATCAACCAGCCTAGATCATATTACAGGATTAGATTAGATGTATTAGGTGTCTTGTAGTATATTGGTAGCAATTAGTGGTTGCAAAATACGTGACTTAACTAATTTAATCCATACAGCTGTGCTGTCTGTCACTTTCTATCAATAAAGAATAGAACGGGATGGCAATAATTTTAGTTGAGATTTAGTTAAGTCGGGATGGTTACGAATCGGGCCCATTATACAGGGTGTAATAAAAACAACTACAACTTTCCTTAAGCACAAAAAAATTAACCTCGAAAGAAAATCTTGGCTTTTTCAAACAAAGATGCTCTCCGGGATCTCCAGTTTTGTATGGACAAAGCAAATTTTTTTTCGAGCTAAAATTTTTGTACTTTGGGAAAGTTGTTTGGTATCATCAGTAGAACATGTGGTTTAAAGGAACGTATCTTTATTCTTGTCAACATCGTCGGAAAAGGCGTCTTCGCCACGTCACGTCTGACACAACACAAACATTGCTGCATGGTGACAGATAACCCTCGTATCTCATCTAATTTCTACACTTTGCAGCATTCAATGTTTTTCTATCGATCCCAGTGCAACATAAAGGTAGGTAAATGTTTTAAACTACCTATATGATCGTTGTGTTTTAACATAAATTTGTGGTATTATAATGATTGTTATGACACTAACACTATGCATGATCTCTGCGACTCTATTACACCGATAACCATCACATCTGGTGGTATTACGATTCAAATCAAGTACAAGATAATTCTTTATGGAAGTGCATTGCATAATGTGCATTGAGATGAGAGTAGTATGACAAGTATGATGCAATTTAACATAAATTGCAGCCATTATGCATGCGAATGGAATAATACCTGATACCTACGTGGAATTAGTTCTTTCGTTTGAAATGGGTTAATTTTTGACTTTATAGTGTTGAGATGACTGCGACAGAGTCAACAAAAACGTGAGCCCATCATTCTATAGACATGCTCAATTACCTTTCTTCTAGTGAAGACACCTAAGCAAGAAACATGACATGAGAAAACCCATGCAAACCCAAATTCTTTTTATGTCCCATATTTTATGATCAAACTGCCTAGCCGCCGTGTCGAGTATCGATCTGATCTAAGTTAGGTACTTGGTGTGGTGTCTTGGGATGGGACTTTGCTTGAAGATAGTGGAATCTGGATAAACTCGTTGCATGCGATGCTAAATTGTCACGTTTGGTCTAGAAAAGAGTTCGTCTAGCTGTGGACTGTGGATTCCAGATAGGGCACAGAATATGATAGGGTTACCACGTCGAGTTTGTTTGATCTAGTTTGGAGGACGTCTATTTATTTTCGTAAAATGTCGAGGTCACTTCGCTCACGCGTAACATAATATTAATTTAATTTCCGTGATTTGCCGCGCTCACTTCGCTCGCATATCGTATTGATTAAATTCTTGCGAGTTGGCACGCTCGTTTCATTAGGTATATCGTTTCATTAAATATATTTTAGTTTAGAGGGTGTGGTTACCTTAACCCCGTCAGCTCGTTCTTCCACGAATTCTTCACCAGGCTTGAAGGTGAAGGACACCGTCCTGAATGTGGCGCTCATGATAAAGGTGTAGGAACCATCCTCGTTCCTCTCCAGGTGCGCCACCGGGGACACCGCCGTGGCTGTCTTGCGAGATATCAGCCCTATGTCTGGAATGAGGAAACGAAATCTGGTAAGGTATTGTGATTCGTATAGCTTTAGGCTTCATTAAAATTAATAGATAAAAATTAACGCAGGTGAAAAAAAAGCGAAGCGAGCTCTCAACTATTCACGAAACAATAAACAGATAAATAATACGTAACACGACACGAGCGTAGCGAGCTCGACATTTTAACGAAAATAAACAAATAAAATGCTAAGTAATGCGAGCGAAGCGAGCTCGACTTCACCACGAAAATAAACATGAATAATACGCAATGCGAGCGAAGCGAGCTCTACTTTTCATTTAAATAAACAGATGCATAAGACGTGTGACATCTTTCTTCTCTTGCAAACTAGCAAAACTCAGCATGATCATGACCAGTCAATGTGATAAAGGCCATCATAAAAGGAAGTCACTGAGAAGTCGGAATGTAGAAAGACTTAAACTTATGACGATGTTACTAAGAAGTTAAAGCCTTCATGTTAATTTGATCATCTACTTTAGTCGTACTAAATAAATTTACCATTCATAATCGTATAATTTTTTTGGAAATAAGTACATATTTATTTTTTGATGATGTAACAACGTTGACAGGCACATTTGGAGAGACATTCACAAATACAGCTACACCGACAAGAGTTATATCTCTTAAATATCATGATGATGTAACAACGTTGACAGGCACATTTGGAGAGACATTCACAAATACAGCTACACCGACAAGAGTTATATCTCTTAAATATCATGATGATGTAACAACGTTGACAGGCACATTTGGAGAGACATTCACAAATACAGCTACACCGACAAGAGTTATATCTCTTAAATATCATGATGATGTAACAACGTTGACAGGCACATTTGGAGAGACATTCACAAATACAGCTACACCGACAAGAGTTATATCTCTTAAATATCATGATGATGTAACAACGTTGACAGGCACATTTGGAGAGACATTCACAAATACAGCTACACCGACAAGAGTTATATCTCTTAAATATCATGATGATGTAACAACGTTGACAGGCACATTTGGAGAGACATTCACAAATACAGCTACACCGACAAGAGTTATATCTCTTAAATATCATGATGATGTAACAACGTTGACAGGCACATTTGGAGAGACATTCACAAATACAGCTACACCGACAAGAGTTATATCTCTTAAATATCATGATGATGTAACAACGTTGACAGGCACATTTGGAGAGACATTCACAAATACAGCTACACCGACAAGAGTTATATCTCTTAAATATCATGATGATGTAACAACGTTAAATTTGGTTTATTATTATTAATATAGTTCAGGAGGTTGAGTTATCAATGGATTAATTTGGACATAATAAGATTTCCCTCCGGTTCCCGCGGTAAAAAGTAGCATGCTACTTAGGTCTAGTCCTCTTAGGCCTGTCCACCAGGATATCTTTTACCATCATCCTAAATTTTAAATTTATTCAACCGTTTAGTTTAAGCAACAAACAGACATACATACAGACAGAGTAATTATAATATTATTAACTAGTATTGATGGATTGGACATAAGTACAAATAAAGAACCCAGCCAGCCTGAACAGGAATTAACAGATATTTCTTTCTGATTGAGAACTGCTATCATTGAAAATCAAACGAAATTACCTGTAAGTGAAGTTCGATCACAATTATGTGAGCAGCTTCATTCGACGCGATCTGTTTAGGCTGACGCGTGCAACTACAATATTGTGTAACTAGGTAAATCGCAAAGAATGAAGCTGCGAAACATATTCTAACTACGTCATCATAATCATAACAGGCTTTTATCGGCGCATACGCACTTTCAGAAGGCCGCCGGGTTTATACCCTTTGCCTTCCGATGAATGGAGTAGTGACGTAAAGATTTCCCACATTACACACATGGCTTTCAGAAAATCGTAACTCGCACATTATAAACTTTTTCAAAACTTTGTTCTGTCAAGCTTCCTTAGAATAAGACCTAATGATTTTTTAGAAAAATGAATTGAGGAACAAATAGCACCCCGCAGTTACTATCGAAGTTATTGCTAAAAGTGCTGTTTTTGGCGGAAATATCGAGTCTAGGTACAACTTTTGGCTTTCATAGTATACGTAGTTACCTAATTTCTAAAAAAATACGCAAGTTGCTAGTTTAAATCAAACGGATAACAACCGAACTTCTTAATCTACTAGCTGATGAATGATTGATATGATAATGATGATCATAAAATATTTTATGCGATATTTTAATAGTAACTTTGCCGCTCCTCTTCCCGGGCTCACTGAAAAGCCGATCAGATTATTTGGGTTCGTTGCCAATGAAGGCAAAGTATTATATCTTGCTAACTCTTCATTAAGCTTTCATATTTTTCGTACAAAGATCTTGACAGCCCCATAAAAACCATAAATAACACTCAAAGTTGCCTTGCTCAGTTTCGAAATAATTGTCCTCTACCAGCTCTAAGAAAATTAAAGTTTATGCAATAGGCCTAGTGGTATGATAAACTTGTGGTTTCCTAACGTTATAGATGGGTATCATAGAAATTAGTTATGGATGATGTAGTTTCTAGTCAAGTCTTTGAAATGTCGTCGCTTGAACTAAACTTCATAAATATTTTTTTCATGCCTGTCGTTAAAGCTCTAAGGTATCGAAGTAATGATAAATACGTAAGTACCTACGTAGTCTTTGTTTTATTCGTCCATGGTAGTACACAATAATTACCTACAGTCCCCCAAATGGCAACCCCAAACAACATATAAATTAAAGTGTAGGTATTATAGTGAAAGAAAGTGAACTCAGTGTTTTTGTGTTTATCAAAGAACTGTCAAGCAACTTAACACATGAAAAACTATACTTTGTCCAATGTAGCTTGAGTCTTGTGACAGCAGGTAGGAAATAGTAAACCATCACAGGTGCGAAAGAGACTCCTTCATAACGGTACCTATGTGTTTGACATCTGTCAAAAAGATCAAGCTATGTTGTACAGAGTATAACTGTAAAGTGATTTCGGCTGAAGGACTTGTTTCCACGCCAAGACTCTTAAATAAATAAAAACAAATTTGACAATGGCATGTAAAATGAATGTAAACAATAGTATATTTCATTACAAGTTCGGGAACGTTGTCATTGCAAAGAGTTCCGACAAATGTCTACCCGAGCCGAGGCACAGCCGAAGGCGAGGGTTGACAGTCGGAACAAGTTGCAATGACGGTTCCGCACGTGTACTGAACAACTATTTTTAATACAGTTGCGAAAAAATGAAGCAATTTAATAAAATAACAAAAACACATAACAACCGTAAAAGAATTTAAGTAGAGATTTTTTTTTTTGTTTTCTTTACCCGTTCTGGGTAGGCAAAGAGAACTATGCCCATATTGCCTATACAGCCAAGTGTTCAATAGATTTTTTTTTAGTAAAAACTTCTTGGTTGGTTTTTTTCTTTTTAATAGACATTATTTTGACAGTTGGGAAAGAAAAAGCACTAGTTCGGTAATGGTAAAGAAAAAGCACGAGTGTGTAATAGTCCTCATCCCGAACGCTATAAGTCCCTGCAATACGCCACTTTTTGAGCAACTGTATTAAAAATCGTATTTTTGTCGCATTAAAATGCGATTTCTTTCCTTCCTTCTTTTCCTTTTTTTTTCTTCCTTCTTTGTTTCATGAGTAAAATTAGAAACACTTCCACTTTAAAACTGTATTGGGTTCTTTGGTTCCTTGGTCTTCTGTACCTATTATTATTACATTTGTGAGTTTTATTATGAGGGTCAGCTATCCAGACAAAAAATAACTTAAAATGCGTAAAATTAAGTAAACGTCACTGACCCTGGGGTCAGTTACATTAAATTCAGTTGTTATGAATGAGTAGGTATAGGTAAACGAATTCTAGTCCCACATTGGTCCTTCCTTTCTTTGCACTGTACTTATAAGTGATGATTCAATTTTGAAAATTGACAATAATGTTGTCTGTGTTTCCCCTCATGGGAATCAAACCCACGTCCTGCTGATCGAGCCCAAGGTTCAGACCATTAAACCACGAAGGCAGTTATTCAAATTGAAGAGATAGTGGTACCGATTCTGTTGGAAACCCAACTTAACTTATTTAAGTTTAGTGCTGTCACTTTCTAAATTTTAAATAAAATAGAGACAGAAATACAATACAACAGATAAACCTGTCAAACTGACGTTACTCGCCTTAAATAAGTCGAGACCATAGAGCATGTTATCTTATTTAAGGCATGTTACGTCAGTTTGACAGGTTTGGTTTATTTCTTTCTCTATTTTAATTAAATATTAGAAAGTGACAGCACTAAACTTAAATTAGTTAAGTTGGGTTTCCAACAGAATCGGTACCATTGCCCTTTTTTTTTCTTATGAAAGTAGTAGAATTGAGTCTACAGTTATTTTACGATGTTTTGCGTGATCTAAGAATAGAATACCTACCAGTTTCCATTAGCACATTAAAATATCCAAACATTTCGCGGTCAACCTGTTATAAATATGATTTAAATTCCTTTTAGGTGTTTATTTTTTGCTGTACGTAAACAACAACATATTATATTATGCACGCATGTAGAGATTGCGTAGATTTAGTACTTATACAAATAATTAAAAAATATACTTTACTAAACGAGCAGTTTATTATACAATAAAATAAGTTATTAAAGAATTAATTATTCTTAACGAAACGAGCAGTTTATTTGATAAATACAGGAATTAACAACAAGTTTAAAATCTATTTGCTTATCCATGCAATTCGTATTTTATATTTATTTTAGTGGCTATCTAATGTTATTTAGGCAAAATGGGCCAAAATCCAGTTACTATACCTACATTTAATGTGTTTAGTTCCATTGGAACATGCATGATGTGATGATGATTGATGATTGTGACGATGATAGCAAACGATTAGGTATCTCATAGTAATAATCCAGTTATTTGTAGATAGTTAGAATTCTTCACTTTTCTGTTTTTTTAGGAAACTTTGATAAAGTATTTTTTATGAAATATTTTGATACTTATATTTTTTTATACAACACTCACCGATAAACTTGAGATAGTCCTCGAAATTTTCCGACGTTTTCAGCTTGTATTTTTTCCCGACGTACTGATCCATTGTTCACTATATATTTTAATTTATTTACACACAGTTCAACACAAACTTTCAATCGCGTCGACTATCCAAGCCTCACTGCTTACTACTGTGACTTAAATACTGTACTGTATTCTACGTAGTGTAGTAAAGTCGCTTAATGTACTATTATAGTATGATTATAGTATTTACTTTATCTCTTTAAGGGACAGTACTTACTTCAAGGTTTCGAGGGTTTTACAACGTTTTTATGCGAGGAAAATATTATTTTTATTATCCACATACACAATAGCATGGTCAGATACACAATGTCAAGTCAATCTGACTGAAATCAGCTGTTTAAAAAATATATAAAAAAAAAACGCGTGGCTGCAGTTCTTTTGTGAAGCCCGTTTAAGGGCAGGCTATTCGAGAAGTTTAGGTATTTCAAATGCTACGTCGTCATGACGCAAGCGATGATGAACGGGAAAGATTTTTTTGACAAAAAGCGGCACAGGTCTTACCTCGAAAACGGCCCGCGAGCCACTGGCTAAAAAAAATCTACCTCACATTTGAATTCTTCATTAATATGCCAATTTAAACATGTAAGTTTTACAAAAAAATATTAAGTATTTCTTACATAAAACCATTTTTTGTAAAAGAAAATTGACGATTTCGACCCTACATTTTCAATCACACATTTGTGTTGGTAATATGTTCATAGTTGAAGTCATGTTTTTTTCAGATTTTTTGAATGAAGATTTCTCTGCGTATTTTGCTTTTTCCGAAAGGCGAAGTCTGAATTGGCTGCCCTTAACAGCCAAAGTTATCTTAGTATCCGCACTTGACACTGGCGGAATCATAATTTTTTAAACATAAAAAAACAGTTGTTTTCCGGGACGCGAGGTTTCATTTTTTTGTCTATCCTAAGTTGTACAAAACAAATTACATACCTACCTCTTAATAAATACTACGAATAGAGCTAAGTAATTAAAAAAAAAACCGGCGTTAATTTCCTAATTTTCCAATTACTTACTTGTACGTACCTACTTGTACTTGGAAAACCCTCAGATTAGAACTTAATTGTTCTTTAGGGAAATCCCTTTCTTTTATTGGTTGAAGATGACTCAATTTCGAAAGCCTACGTCTCTCTAACCTCCTTTCTGCTGAGTGGCGCCAGTCTTAGGCCCGTATTTATAATCAGCTCTCAAGAGTGACAGCGAGTTTGAGTTTGAATCAGAAATGTCATTTTAGTACAAAACGGCCTGTCAAATCCACACTTAATATCGCTCTCAGACTTGAGATCGCTTTATAAATACGTGCCTTAATAGCACCATCCCATCTCTTCTCAAGATCAAGAGTGGCCTAAATGTGGCCTATCTAAAAGAATGATAAAACATAGAATGTGCTAGCTGCATCTCCTCCCGGGTATGCTGTAAAAACCAGCTAAGGGATTAGAGGGTTTTAATGTATTGCAATTTAGGCGATGGGCTGACAACCTGTCACTATAGCAATACATTATGACAATCTGAAATAGGTAACCCTCAAAACTTGTCAGCCGTGGCAGAATGACCTTTCGGTCGTTTTCGCTCTGCCTACCCCATTAGGGATAAAGGTGTGATTTTATGTATGTAAAAGAATGAGCGGCAGCGATTTTTTTATCGTGGTAGTGTGACGTTTCTTGCTTCGAATTTCGAGCCGTCGAAACAGAGATAGAATTAACCAGCTCTGCTTCGCTTCCCGGGCATACAAATCAATAGAGTCAATCCCGGTCTTTGCTGTAAGTATTGTAATTTGACATAGCCTGACCGCCTGACGAACTGTTACTACAATCACAAATTAAGTATACGCTACAATGGTAGGAATTCGTAGTTGTAAAAATAACGACTTAAGTAATAAGAGTCTATACCTGTAATTTTCTATAATGAGGGAACAGAAAGGGACGGCAATAATTTTAGAGAACATTTAGTAAAGTTGTGCCCTCCACGAATCGATACCAATAATACTCTTGTCTGAACTGAATTCTACCTCTTATTTTGCCAGACGTAGCGGAAACTGTTTTAAGTGATACTTTGAGCTCCTGCCTACCCCGTAAGGCATACAGCCGTGACTATTATGTATCTATATTCTACAGCAATCAGGCAGTTTATGGATATTCAAGTATCAATTACCAGATGGCATTAGTTTTCCTGCATTCAGGCTCGTATTTATAAAGCGATCTCAAGATTGAGAGCAATATTAAGTATGGATTTGACAGGTCGTTTTGTACTGAAATGACATTTCTGATACGAACTCAAACTCGCTGTCACACTTGAGAGCTGATTATAAATACGGGCCTCAGAGCGTGATGGAACCAGTTCTGCGGTCTGCCAGAAAGGAATTTTCACAATTTGGAAGCCTTTTTTTTTTTCATTTATAAGTATTATACAGTTTAGTTCAGCAAGAGCAACTCATATAGTTTTCGGGAAGCTGTCACTTACATTCCACCCCGCAACAGTTTATACGTGTCTACCTATTCTACCTGTAATTATTCAATGGCCTTCAAAAACGTTATTTTATTTTACCACAACAAAATAAAGCAAGAGATCTTTTTATATTTCATTTAACAAATAAAGTTTTTACATACACATATACACAAATCACGCCTTTATCCCTAGTGGGGTAGGCAGAGCGAACACGACCTAATTAAAAGTCATTCCGCCACGTCTGACAAGTTTTGAGGGTTATTACAGAGATGATTAGGTATATTGCTAAGTGACAGGTTGTCAGCCCATCGCCTAAATTGCAATACACTGAAACCCTCGATTCCCTTAGCTGATTTTTACATGCACGGGAGGAGATGCAGCTGGCACATTCTATGTTTTATATCACTCCCAGTCCAGCATGGAAGAAATAAAACCTTCGTTAACGTTATTTTTAATACATTACCACAAAAAGAATCAAGAGATCTTTTTATATTGCATTTAACAAAATAAAGTTTAATTAAAAACATTTCCTGTTCATCAGTAATGTAAAGGCAAGGCCTTTACTCAATAGGCTTAGTTTACATTGAGCAAAGTTCAACTATGAAGTAATACCTACATCTGTTTTTAAGTGGCTTTTATGCAATATTTGTTAGGTACAGTACACACAGCCAAGGAATAAGGTACACAAGCCCCTCTAAAACGATGAAGTTTTCTCTAAAAATAATTTATGCATTTCGATGAAATTTGGTATAGTTCTGCAGTTTGCTAACTTGCATTATTATACGAAATTTCATGAAAATCCATAAATTATTATCAGCTAGAAAACTTCATCCGTTTGGAGCGGCCCTATGTATCTTTCTCCTTGTCATACAGTACCTACTAGCCGCCGTCCGAACGAACGATCCGCACTCTTAAAACGAGTCACGGCCATCAGATACCTAAAAAGTCATAAAAGTGAGAAATTTTAGATCTACGCCCGTGAACAAAATGTAGAAAAACAAGTTATGTAAAAAAAACTGTGCCGTGCTTCGGAGAGCACGTTTTGTCGCCAGTCCCGGTTCCCTGTCTCGCGATTTAAAAACTGTGACACCAGGGTTCATCGGATTCCTCGTCGACTCGAAATAGGGGAAGGCTACCTATGAAGGATTTAAGTATAGATAGATAGGTAGTAAAAATACCTACTATGCTCTACATGCAAAGAAATGAAAATGATCTATGATGTTGACCTGGGTCAACATGTAATTAAAAAGCTCATCACCAGCCTCTCTCACAGAGTGATGTTCTTGCTAAGTATAGATCTGTTATAATTAGAAGGTAGTTGTACTACGTCTGATGAGACTAGATGCTTGTTGGTAAAATCTGGGGAAAGTGTATCTTATCCTTTCCGTGAAGATTTGTATGGATTGGCGCGAAAATGTTTGACAGCTTCCATATAATTTTCTGGATACGAACCGAATACGAATGGCAGTGCAAAAACGCCCTAACTCGTAAGTGACAAAAGCCATTTTTGCCACCTAACTTATTAACGAAGAAGATGATTCTATTTCTGTGTTTAGTAGGGTAAGCTGTCCGGTCACGATAATTGTCTTTGAAACTGGCGATTCTAAGGCTCGTATTTAAAAAGCGATCTCAAGACTGAGAGCAATATTAAGTATGGATTTGACAGGTCGTTTTGTAGGTACTGAAATGACATTTCTGATACGAACTCAAACTAGCTGTCACTCTTGAGAGCTGATTATAAATACGGGCCCTAAACTAAAGTGATCGTTAACTGATCTCAAAATACAGACATACAGCGTAAAACTGTGGTCAAACCTTCTCGTTCTTTTTACATGCATATATCCGCATATTTGTAGACACAAAGAAACAACTGCACTTCACATGAACACTGCTGCATGCAGGGGCGGCGGGGTAATGTACGTAAAGTGCATCCAAGGATATTTTGCAAATTACAGCCCGTTCCATGTGAATTGCTGTGTACAAGTAAACCCATGTCATTATAGAGTTGTGATGTGGTAATTTAAACTGAGATTTCTTGACATCTCTACTCTACAGGATCTTGAGCGGAAGTATTTTGTAGGGAATTTATTTATAAAAGCTTCTCATGGTATGTCCTGCCGGAATGAAGCAGACGTTTGCTTTCGAATGGAGATCAACTTTAGACAAACGCAGTTTGGTTGGGATGTCCTCCTAGCTGAAGCAGCGATGACTTGGGTAGGTAGGTACCATTGTGGCTAAGGGGAACTGGATCTGGATGCGAAGAAAAAAATTGTAGGTACGCCTTGGGCAAGGCCTATGTCCAGCACTGAACTGACTCTTTTGGTGATGAAATTAGACGCTCCTGACTGGTCACGATTTCTTGACTGCGCACAAGTATCAAGATTGTTTCGTCGAACTATAAAAGAAAGCATTACCAACAATACGATCCAGAACGGATAAACATAAATATCCCTGACGTCAATCATTGCTTTAATGCGTACCACAATAAGGGCTATTTTGTACTCCACTGTATTTCCTAACAGAGTGTACTTAGCCAATTTTCAAGAAAGCTAATAGTTATTACTTGCAAATGATAGTTCATCTCAAGTTCATGGTCAGTTTGTAGTGAGAGAGGGTCAAGTATAGAAGTATACAAAGCTTAAAGAAAAGCTCTTTTCGGTATGTTTTCCAACTATTGCATTGTGGCAGTGCTGTTGGTCTTCTTTAACCATGAGGGTAAGTTTATTTTAGATGCTGGACCTTCCAAGCAAATTGACTTCTATAAAAAAGCTGTGGAGAAGCGACTCAGAACGATGGGAATTGCAGTGCCTTTGAAAGTCTAGTTGTGTGAGTGAGCTTTTGTCGACTTGATACCCATCGCATTGACTTGCAAGTTGCAACTTTTGTTTCCGTTTAATTAATGGTTATTTCTATATCATTTTACAAAGCTTTGTGTGATTGAATGATGATAAATATGATATAAGTACTTAGGTGCGATATAAAAAAAACATCTAATCCTATGAAGATGGACTGCTAGAAACCTCCAGAAACTCATCAAATTATAGTAAATATGCCTAACGTCGGCCCCCCCCCAAACGTCGGCCATCTACACGTATTCAGCTTGCTTTAAGTTCATAAAGTAATAAATGGGGATTGTGCCACATGTATTGCAACCTTAATTTATACTTAATACGTATAAACCGTTACCATCCAATTACGTCACTCGCTCACCGCACACTGAGCGTCAGTAGAGATCGCGTCGTTGAAGCGTCAAATTCTTCGCTAAAGTAGCTTACTAGCTGTGAGTACCCACACTTCGGGGATTTATGTTAAAAACGTTTTACGTTTATTTTATTTTATATTAAGCTGTTTTATCACTAAATAGTTATTTTTACTACATTTTGACATAGTTTTTGCAACATTTTACGTATTGGTTTAAGGGAAAAATAGGGGGCCGCCATAAGAACACGAGTTTTGGCTTAAAAGCGCAATCTCGGCCGGGGCCGACTTAAAGCAAATGTAGTCTGTTTTATAAATTCAACGATGTAACGAATTTTATTGGCTAATTATGAAAATTTGTAAGGGTTATAGGTACCTAAATCTATTACACGTTTAATCACCAAATTACGGCCGGGGGGATATTAGTTGAATCTCGATAAATAAGGTACACAAAACAGGGGCCGACTTTAGAAGTATTATAGATCGTAATGTCGGCCAGCCTCGAATTCTAGCGCCACTATACATGCTGATTGTTTTTTAATTTATTTTTTCTTTTAATTTTTATCCTCAAAACTTCATATTTAGTAATATGATGATTTTATTTTATTATTTATAAATAAATATTATAAAGAAGTGAGGTTTGGATATAGGTGTCACCGTAATATTGCATAAACCGTTAGATATGATCTATCTTAGGAAATTTATAATCTAACCTAACCTAACCTACCGATAGTATATAAACTGACGAGTAAGTTTGTAAACTAACAGTTGTTACAATTTAACGCTGACATAGGCATACCTACTAGGATTTCTAAAAGTGTTCGTAAGAATCTATTTGGAAATAAATTATTTGACTATGAGGAGTTGACATTATTGAAAACATTTTTATGACAAAATATGGTTTAGGATAGGACAAATATCCTTTGGAACTTGTTGCTATCTATTAAATTTATGCTTATATTATATAAATCATATTTATAATATTTTTCATTGTCTTAATTTTAAACATCCTATACGCGGCCGACATTTGGGAAAAGTGGGACCGACCATTGGGCTGAAAACGGCCGACTTTTGGGTTTTTTGGACCTCACCGCATTTAAGCCTTACTACTTTTTTCTTTTAGTAAGAAAGTCAATTTTAAGCCTACGAACATAAAATAGATTTATCAATCTGTCTAAAACGCAGCAAAAGCTATCCTTTCGTTGCAAACTAATGGAGCCAGAGCAATCCAAAGTTAGAAAATCCGTAAAGGGGCCGACATTTAGCGTATTTACCTACCGCTGCTGCTGCGGTCGTTCACTCCTGGCAGACGGCGCACTTAAACATTTACTTATAGGTATTATCTTTTAATTAGTTGTTTATTTATTTACGTTTGTTATTTCTGTTACCATATTAGTGGTAGCAGATGGACAAAAATATTGGTAAAAAAAGTTACCTTCGCATTTGTAGGAAATATAGGTAAATGTTTGAGTGCGCCGTCTGTCAGGAGTAAACGAAACGGTATAAACATACTCGTAGTTAGTAGTAAAAGTACCTAGATTTGTAAGGGTCTATGTCCTCGAGCTCGGTATTCGAAATCTGTCAAAATTTGACGTTATTTCGCTACTCATACTGGCACAGGCCGTCCACACACACATAGGTTGATTCTGCAGTGGTACCATTGAAATACGTTTTGCGCCTCGAAGAGCGAGAACATTCTTCAGCATAATAGAGATGTTCACTTTTGTACGTAGCGTTAACGTGGTAATGGTAAGTATTGTACTATAAAATAAAAAAATAAAAAATATTTCTTCTTACTTATTTATATGCGACAAGAGTTTCCCTTTTTCTTCAAGAAAAACAAATACTCTTTTAATTTTTTTGTAGAACATCAGTGAACACTGATCAGAGATCACATTTATAGGTACCTACCCTTTATACATAGAACACATCAAATAAACGTTTATTTTTACACTAGCTGGTGCCCGCGACTTCGTTCGCATTGAAGTATGCGAAAGTAATAAATAAGTTTTTAAATCAGAGAATTTCTCTATTTTGCCCGCTGTAGCTAAAACAAACAATTGCTCAGCGCTACTCACTCGCGACGTGAACATGCAACATACAACTGGCCGACGACAACTGGCAAAAGCATTTTGGATCTTTGATCCACCCCAGCAGCCTTAAGAGTTTGACCTTGGGATTTGTTGATGGTCATTGCTATTTTTTGGGAATGAGTGGTATTCTTGGTATAAAAACAGTTTTGCCCGTTCCACGTCCAGTGAGAATCTAAGCATGGATAATATCAGGTAGCATGATTATTTTATCCTAAGTTTAAGCCCAGATAACACTCAGTTAAATAAAAAAATATCCATCAAAATCGGTTAAAAACAATCAAACTTTTCCACCCCCTTATTCAAGTGGCGTGATTAGTAGGTAGTATCATATAAGTTTAAGTCCAGGTAACACTTAGTCGAAAAAAAACTATCAAAATCGGTTAAAAAAACAATCAAAATTCAATTTCCTGTCTACCCCCTAAGACATTTGGCGTGATTATTTATATCCATGTTTACTGTCCAGGTAAAACTCAGTCAAATTAAAAAAGTCCCATCAAAATCAGTCCAGTAGTTTCTGAGATTTAATTTCCTGCCTACCCCCTAAGTTTATTGGCGTGATTATTTATATCCTTGTTTACTGTCCAAGAAAAACTCAGTCAAATGAAAAAAAGTTCCATCAAAATCCGTCCAGTAGTTTCTGAGATTAAATTTCCTGTCTACCCCCTAAGTTGATTGGCGTGATTATTTATATCCTTGGTTACTCTCCAGGTGATACAGAGTCAAATAAAAAAAGTCCCATCAAAATCGGTCCAGTAGTTTCTGAGATTCAATTTCCTGCCTACCCCCTAAGTCGATTGGCGTGATTATTTATATCCTTGTTTACTCTCGAGATGATACTGAGTCAAATAAAAAAAGTCCCATCAAAATCGGTCCAGTAGATTCTGAGATTAGCCCGGACAAACAGACAGAAAGACAGACAGACAGACAGACAGACAGACATACAGACAGACAGACAGACAAAAATTCTAAAAATTGTTGTTTTGGCTTCTATTGCTATAATTAAGACCCCCTGTAACAATTTTTCATAAAAATCTACAATGTACAGAAATCGGCCTCTTACAGTTTTATTATATGTATAGATTATTTAACAAGAACAGATTAAATGAAATCAAAAACTGGTGGAAATCGGTACAAGACTTCAAAATAAGCAGCAATTTCCGGTCTTGAATAATTCACATTAATACAACTAAACAGACCTGAAAGTGCCAAACTTAAAATGGCAATATCTCAAAAACTATCGATCCTAGAGTACTGGTGTATAGGGACAAATGATAGGCCTTGACGAGATCTACATTTCGGATAACCGTGTCACTTTTGACAGCTGTCATTTGAAATGTAAATCTCGTCAAGGCTTATCATTTGTCCCTATACACCAGTACTCTAGGATCGATAGTTATTGAGACATTGCCATTTTAAATTAGACACCTGTCATCTGAAATAAAGATCTTGTCTAGATCAGAAAGTATTAGCCGGGAAGAAGTCATGGCCCAATTTAAAACCTTGCCCTATAGCAAAACGCGCTGAATACGCGCGCACACGCGCGTTCTCTGCACGTTTTCAGCGCGTTTGACTTGCGTACAAAATACGCGATAATAACGCAAGCATAGTGTGAAAAGGTTAAAATGATCCGTAGGCCTTGCATTCGCTAAACGTATGAGTTGCGTCCTCTGCGCGTATTCAGCGCGTAATCATAACCCAGAGAATAGTTTAGTACTTTGTCAAAATCCTAAGAAAATCCAGTTTTTTTTTTATCAAAACACCGGATTTTCTCAGGATTTTGACAAAATACTAAATTTTTCTCTGGATTATGACCAGTATTTTGTCAAAGTAAGGGTTAGACAAAATCCAGCCGCCATACAAAATAAAGTCAAATATCTCCTCAAATATAAGAGATAGGTAGGACAATGGAGGGCAACTTCCAGTGGTCATGAAAATCCAAGATGGCGGATACAAAATGGCGCCCAAAAAAAAATTGCTCCGATCAGTCTGAAATTTAGCAGGTGTGAGGTCGCTGACGTATTGATTCGATATTTTTGATTCGTTTTCTGGTTCCACCAGTTTTCAAAATGGCTGCCGTACAAGCTCAGGGTCTTTTGTATGGAGAACTTTGATTTGGCTCTGGCGTAGAAACGGTTGCTCGTGGGGGGAGCTGATAGCACTATTATGGTGTTTCATGTGTTAAATTATTATTATTGTTGTATCCTCTCTCCCTACCAGCAACTGTTTGTCATGCAAGGATTTTCTGTATGGGGAGCTTTGATTGGCCCTGGCGCGGGAACAGTTGTAGCGAGGGAGGATGGGTATTTTTTGATGGCCAGGTATGTAAAACGACCAATCCGCGGAGGGGTATTGACAAAATACCAGACCCCGAACTACATTAAAAAAAAACGATGTCATGGGTCGTCGGGTCAACATGGGTCATGTCTGCGGGGATGAGTTGTCAGTGCGGGGATGAGTTGTCAGTGCGGGGATGAGTTGTCAGTAGGGAATGAGTTAACAGTGTGGGATATGTCGGTGCGGGATAAATTGTCAGCGCATCATGAATTGTCAGTGGGGGACGAGTTGTCAGTGCAGCGATGAGTTGTTAGTGCGGGGATAAGTTGTCAGTGCGGGATGAGAGGACAACTCATCCCCGCCCTGACAACTCACCCCGCACTGACAACTCACCCCGCACCGCACTGATAACTCTTCCCCGCACTGACAACTCATCCCCGCCGACACGACCCATGTTGACCCGACAACCCATGACAGCGTTTTTTTTTATTTAGTTCGGTATCTGGCATTTCTTCTATGCCATTTCGCGGTGTGGTTGAATCAAAAACGGCTCACTCCGCGGGCTGGCATTTCATCAGTACCACTCCGCGGATTGGTCGTCTTACATACCTGCCAAACCCCGAATTCGGCAATTGGCTTTTTCGTGTTTGCCAGTCCGCGAATGGTTGCTTCAAAACGCTCAATGGCCGAAATACAACCGAAATAAAAGGACATTTCGGGGATTGCGCGTTTTGAATTTGCCAATCCGCGAAATGATCCTTTTTTTCGGCCAATGAACGATTTCGGTGATTGTGCTTAACACATACAATGCTTTATCTCCACTCATACGTACAGTACGGCCATAAATATTGCACATATGCCCTTCGAAAGAGACGGTTACCAATAGTTATACTGGCCTCGATTCACGCCGTCCAGTTACTAATTCTAATTCTTAGTAGCGCTGTCACTTTCTTATATTTGACATAAGAACAGGATAGCAAATAAACACATGACATTGACATTCCTAATCTGACATTAAATTGCTTAAATTTGACATTAGATTGCTTATTTAACGTAAAATAAGGAACATGCTCTATGTTCGGTTCTTATTTAAAGCAGCTTATGTCAAATTAGGAACGTCAAACACATGTGTTTATTTGCTATCCTGTTCTTATGTCAAAGTAAAGAAAGTGACAGCGCTATCTTAAAATTAGTTAAGAATGGGGCGGCCAGAATCGAGGGCAATGTTAAACTAAACATTTTTTTTTCAAACTGAACAGCTTTCAAAAATGAACAACTTTTTTCATAACTGAACAACTTTTTTCAAACTGAACAACTTATTTTAAACTGAACAACTTTTCTGGAAACTGAACAACTTTTCTGGAAATTGAACAACTTTTCTCAAAATTGAACAACTTTTCTCAAACTGAACAACTTTTTTTAATAATTCGAAATATGAAAAATAAAATGTCCCGCCCATAGAAATTGACTCGAGCCGCTGACACCATTTGTATGGGAGGACCAATTTATTTTTCGTAATTCAACCTATGTTCTTTGTGGAAAGTTGTTCAGTTTCATGAGTAGAATTACACCCTATTTAAAAAATTGCTACATATTTTTTTAAAGTCCTAGTATAATATTATTATTATTTTACGTAATGTAAACTATTTCTACATTATGGGGTATGTGCTTGAAATAAAACCTCTTTTTATTGTATAGGTACTTATTTTACTTTTGTTCTATGGTACCACTGCAGTGACAGATTTGATTTTTACCTTGTAAGTATACAAGAAAAGATGGCGGAATTTTGGATGCGAGCGGCCGTAACCTCTCACCTTGACAGCCCGCAGGCGACTGAAAGAATGGAACATCGTGCCTGTCGTAATATAGGTTGAATTTTGACCTGCGCGCGCCATACTAATTTGTATGACAAAAATGAGCCAAATTATATTGCATATTTAATAACTAATTGCAATTGCTATTTAAATCGAATTATAAAACAATGACCATCTACGTGTTCTCTGTTCTTTTGCGATTAATTTGATGTAAGTATTGTTGCTTTTACGTCGCTCAAAAACTTACACTTAGTCAAGAGCTGCGTGACTATTTCATACATTTTCATTGATTTCTCAAGCGTTTTTCTGTAATTTATTATATGACTGTATGTTATTATTATTTGATCTCGTTGTTCTCCATTTTATACTGAATAGAATGGTATAATGTTCTTATTAATAAAACTTATTTGAAAGTACTAAACTAGTCAATTTCCGAAACTTGTGTAGCCGATTTCCCATACTTCCCTCCTTCTGTAGCACCTAATGGAAACTTAACCAACATTCTTGAAAAGCCTGTTTTGGTAGGTCAGCTGGTCAGGTACCTAAGCTCAGGTGCCTATCGCTGTTTCTGGGGAACTTGCGTAATTTGCAATGGTAGAGACAAATCTAAAAGAACCTCAATTTTATGTTAAAACGTCTGACTGTTTTTCCTTAAAACAGAGTTAGGTACTACTTAGTGAAAATAACATGTGCCTTCGCAGTGTTACAAAATTCATAATACTTACTAGCTTAGGTCATCATCATAACTTAATGGCAATCCCTGCTTGGATCAAATGTCTATATCCAGATTTTTCAGCCACCTTTCTGCTTAGGTACTGTTGCAGCACGCACAGGGACCCAAAGTGAGTCTTGGCCTCCGACACGCGATTGCGGAGACCGTAATAAATAATTACCTATAATTTCCAGTTGTCCCAGCGTCCCCGTACTACATCACAACCCGCGTGGTGGGCGGGTCACCGGCCTCGATAGCCATGTACCCAGTAGTAGCTCAGCTACTGCTGGACTCCTGGGGCACGCAGAGCTTCGTGCAGCACTGCGCTGGAGTCATCCTTACATCGCGACACGTCCTCTCCACCGCGCACTGCTTCCAGTACAACAGTAACACTGGCAGGAAGTAAGTTAGACGTGTATATAGCCATGTACCCAGTAGTAGCTCAGCTACTGCTGGACTCCTGGGGCACGCAGAGCTTCGTGCAGCACTGCGCTGGAGTCATCCTTACATCGCGACACGTCCTCTCCACCGCGCACTGCTTCCAGTACAACAGTAACACTGGCAGGAAGTAAGTTAGACGTGTACCCAGTAGTAGCTCAGCTACTGCTGGACTCCTGGGGCACGCAGAGCTTCGTGCAGCACTGCGCTGGAGTCATCCTTACATCGCGACACGTCCTCTCCACCGCGCACTGCTTCCAGTACAACAGTAACACTGGCAGGAAGTAAGTTAGACGTGTATATAGCCATGTACCCGGTAGTAGCCCAACTGCTGCTGGACTCCTGGGGTACGCAGAGCTTCCTCTCCACCGCGCACTGCTTCCAGTACAACAGTAACACTGGCAGGAAGTAAGTTAGACGTGTACCTATACAACGTGTATCAGAAAGGGTATATGCATCGAGAAATGTGTGAATCTACCCATGAAACTGAACAACTTTCCCTAAGTAACATAGGTCGAAAAACGAAAACTAAATTTTGACCTTCCGTACAAAATGCATCAGCTGATAGCGCATTTAGTATGGGAAGACAATTTTTTTTTTCGTATTTCGGCCTATGTTCCTAAGGGAAAGTTGTTCAGTTTCATGGGTAGATTCACCCATTTCTCGATGCATATACCCTTTCTGTTACACGTTGTATAGCCATGTAGGTACCCGGTAGTAGCTCAGCTACTGCTGGACTCCTGGGGTACGCAGAGCTTCGTGCAGCACTGCGCTGGAGTCATCCTTACATCGCGACACGTCCTCTCCACCGCGCACTGCTTCCAGTACAACAGTAACACTGGCAGGAAGTAAGTTAGACGTGTATATAGCCATGTACCCGGTAGTAGCCCAACTGCTGCTGGACTCCTGGGGCACGCAGAGCTTCGTGCAGCACTGCGCTGGAGTCATCCTTACATCGCGACACGTCCTCTCCACCGCGCACTGCTTCCAGTACAACAGTAACACTGGCAGGAAGTAAGTTAGACGTGTATATAGCCATGTACCCAGTAGTAGCCCAACTGCTGCTGGACTCCTGGGGCACGCAGAGCTTCGTGCAGCACTGCGCTGGAGTCATCCTTACATCGCGACACGTCCTCTCCACCGCGCACTGCTTCCAGTACAACAGTAACACTACTGGCAGGAAGTAAGTTAGACGTGTAGGTACGCCATGTACCGCGCATGGTCACATTATTGACCGAGGAATATTAACTTATACTGCAAGCAGAGTAACGAGCGCATTATATCACGTTATTGATCTAAGTATCTGAACTCTGAGTATCACGAACGTTGTAAGCTTGCCCAAATTAAAGTGCCTTCCAAATATAGGTATAACCGCAACGTCTCATTGCAACTTTGCTTAGCAGCTACACGCAGGCGTCACACTGGCGGGTCCGCGTGGGGACCACGTACCGGTCTTCCGGAGGCGTCGTCCACTCAGTGAAGACGATCATTACCCACCCCGACTTCGATCCCTACTTCTTCACGAACGACGTGGCTGTGGTGGTGGTCAACAAAAGGTTTTCCTTCAGCAGTCTGATCGCGCAAGCCACGATAGCGAAGGCGAGGAGTGAAGTGAAGGATGGATCGGTCTGCTCGCTGGTCGGGTGGGGGTCTGCAGAGGTAGGAATTTGTCTTTTTTTGCTATTGATAGGTAACAAGAAAGCATGAGATCCACCTAATCGTAAATTCGAACTGGGAACAAAACTAAGTTTGAACAGCTTCCAGCCACTTCTTTTCCATGGCATATACTGGCAGCAATTCGTATGCGCAAAAATCCCGATTTAACTAATATACCGTCTATACCTGTCAATTTCTATCATGAGGGAACAGAAAAGGACGGCAATAATTTTAAAGAAGATTTAGTTAAGTTGTGCCGTCCACGAATCGATACCACTGTAAAAGTCAGCAGAAGGAGCCAGGGCCCTCACTACAGCAATACAGACAGAATCCTCGTCTTGCGATATTCGTAACTGAACTAAGCGTGGCTGGTCTCCTCGACATTAAGAGAATATTTGTGACACTTCATTCATACTGTTTCCCCACAGAGCACGGGACCCCAAACCGAGCACCTGCAGGAGACGATGATGTTCACAATCAGCAACGAGGTTTGCCGCCAACGCTACAACATGATCGGAGCCGCAATCATGAAATCCATGATTTGCGCGGGTAAACTCGACATCGGCGGCGCGGACGGTTGCTATGGCGACAGTGGTGGACCACTGGTTTATAAAGGAGTAGTTATCGGGCTTGTTTCCTTTGGATTTGACTGTGGACATCCCTATTACCCAGGCGTCTATACTAAGATAAGCCATTTTACTGATTGGATAGTTAAGACTATTGGTAGAAACTATAATTAGACTAAGATTTTAATAAATAACCTCTTGATTTACCTTTGTTAAAGAGTTTCATTAAAAGATAAAAATATTTTGTGATGATATATTTGTGGATTTACTATGAAGTCCATTGCTGCCATTGACTATCAGCAAGATAGGAATCACAAAATGTACATGTAGGATTATTTGGAAAGAACTCAATCCGTGCCGTAGAGCCACAACTTCTGCACACGAGATATTCATATCCATCTATAGGAGTAAATGTTAATGAGCAAAATATGTTTAAATGGTTGTTACTGCATGTGAAGCCCTGAACCTCTTCATCACAACCTTGGCATATCGTTTGGTCTTCCGTTATGGCTGTAAATTTCATCTGTTGCATCAATTCCTTCAAACTCACGAATTCTACAATATCTCTTTTATATTTCTCACAGAAATATTGAATATATTTCTTGGCCCCATTGTACGTTTCTAGCTGTAGATTTTCCAATAATTCTTCATTGTTTTTCCGATACTCATGTACTTCTGATATTATCTGACTAGCGTGCAATGCCAAGATCTTCTCTTTGATAGCATTTGTAGACATCTCTGGTAGCATTAGTCTTGCTCTATTTCTTGCTAGCTTTTCTATGCTGAGAAAGAGATGTAAAAAGACATAGTAGAGTTTCAGCTTGTAAATATCTTTGTCTGATTGATAGTACAGTTCATGATAATCTACTGACGGTAAAGATTTGGTCTTAATAGTTTTGTATCGTAGGACTTCAATGCAGTCCCAGTAGTTTGTTAGTTTTTGGGTTGGATTATCTATCAGTAATCTCAGCTCATATTTTTTAGGATCTGTGACTGTGTAAAATATTAACTCAACAGTTTTCTGTTTGCGCTGTCTGTGCATAACTTTCCTATTCTTTGTGAGCACAGCCCATATGAGATTATTTGAAGATAGCCCAATGCCAATCATATCTGATGTAGGAAATGTATCAGAACATTCTATCAAGTCAATATTAAAGTCGAGATCATCATTGAGAAGTTTTGGTATCATTTTATAGATCTTACAATTGACTGTTGTCAGGAATATACCATGATCATTTGATTTAATATCAGTGATTCTGTAATCGTTAATATTTCTGGCACACTGTGTTATAATTTTGCAATTTAGATCCATAAGAATAGCTAGTAAATGTCTGTGTTTATTGCAAAATAATGCGATTTTATTCTCCATAATTTTGAAACAAATTAATTTTGTTATCATTTTGTCTTTTTGTGGCCAAATTGTGTGGTAATTGTTGACATAAACTTGTTCATTTGATATGCAGCAATCTAAGGCAAAAATTTGGCCTCGAACATTACAACAAATTATCAGAAAATTGTTTCTTTGTTTGGGGATCCAAGTCATAGTAACAACTTCTCCAAAATCAGTTTGTATCTCACCAAGAAACTGTGGATACAGCACATTGTCTTTGTGTTGAAGCAACCAAAATAGTAGATTTCCATTTTTCTGAGCTGTGGCAAATAAAGATGAATTATTTTCAATGTTGGGACACCAGGCGATGGCACTAGTTTCCAGTATGCTGGCCAGCTCCTTTAACTGCTGCAGGGTTTTTGGAGTGTTCTCAGGATAGTATTTGGTCTTGATGATTTCTGACAAATCCTGAAGAGCTGTCCATGTATATCGGCCTTTTCCATAGATGTCCACATTGCCAATATTGTTGAGAACTGCTAAAGCACATGACTTGCCAGGTAGCAAGCCAATAGGAGACCATTGCTCATCAGCGATGTTAGTCATTTCGTCCACTAATTGAGGATTGTGTGGCCACAAACTGGGATCCAGGATCATCTCTGTATAATCCATATTGCTGACTCCCTCCTTTAAGAACTGCCGTGGAATACATCCTGTGAGTGGACTGGACTTGGATACTGGTAGAGAACATGAAATCCAATCTATTTTCTTGTCGAGACAATCCAAATTATATGAATACTCTAAGAAAAAAGTCTCTTTCTCTGTACGTACTGTAAGAACAGAATTGTGCCACTGCAACGATGCTTCTTCTTGTCTTGAGATTGGAACCGTAGTTCTAGATATTTCTTGCAGCATTTTCTTCAGTAGTTAGCCAGAAAATCACTGTAAAAGTTATTTCATTTACAATAATAATAATAAATTTTTAGGTTAGGGTTCCATAGACAAAACTTAAACGTCAGTGTTTTTTTTTTAAATAGAGAATAGAGTCTCAAGTCAGGGGTACGTTCACGGGCGCACGGTTAGCGCAAGCTTAGGGGAACTTTTCACTTTGACAGTTGATAAAGCCCCGTTTTGAAGCGCCTGTCAGGGGAAATTTCATCCTGACAGGTGCAAGTGCGTGCATGAACGGGGGGTTTACGCGAGCTGTCAGATTAAAAGTCGCTCTAACGGTTTCCCCTAGGTGCATGCGTGAACGCACGCCTGGAAACGAGTCTTAACTACCGGAAGTACAGATTGAATCTTATACTAGTGGGTCGCACGGAACGTGCACCTTAGCCGCTGTCAGATATAATTAAACGCGCCTCTGAACGGGCCGGATAAAAATTTAACTAGTCCGAACTAGTCGAAATTTCGTCTGACAGGTGTCTCTGGGCAATATAATATTTAACCTGGTTAGCGCTGATAACCCTGAAAAAAATCTGTCAAATATTATGGGAACACTCATACGTAATAAAAAAAAAATTGATATGTTTATTTATTTTATTTTATTGTTTTAATTATCCAAATGTAAAGAGTCTATATCTTAATAGAAGTTCACTTTCGCGACTGAAAAATACGAGGAGTGAAAAGGAATGAAGGAAAACATACCAAACAAACATATCCGATGTGTGATATGATAACAGACTACAAAAACGCAGTAATAATCTGAGGTAATAATGAATACCTAAGCGCCCACTACACTCTCGACCGAAGTTCTTCGGAAAGCGCGTCGAAGTGAAGTTAGTCGAGGCGAAGAGACACATTACACACTCGTAGGACTTCGCAAAAGCTCAGTCGCTAGGCAGGCCTTAAAGATGGATGACGTGCAAATTGCAGCTGCCGCTGATTTGTGCTCTCTTGCTTATTTTAACTTCCTATTATACGAATACATAGTACAAAAAAATTAGAAACGTACCTATTATTTAATTATAATAAACGAAATAATGATAAAAACAGACACCTATTCACCAGAATAAGAGCGATTGATCATGAGACTACAAACTCATCCTGGCACTGAAGTCGAGTAAAGTAGTGTGACACTTCGCGCTTGAACTTCGGGCCCTTTGACTCGGATGCAAAAATCCGATACAGAACGCAAGTTGCCCGAAGCGAAGTGAAGTTGCACGAAGTACCTCTCTACACTCTCGTGCTCGGCTTACTTTGGTCAACTTCGCGAGTAGTGTAGTGGGCTCTCTAGAGCGCCCACTACACTCTCGACTGAAGTTCTTCGGAAAGCGCGTCGAAGTGAAGTTAGTCGAGGCGAGGAGACACACTACACACTCGTAGGACTTCGCAAAAGCTCATTTGCTAGGCAGGCCTTAAAGATGGATGACGTGCAAGTTGCAGCTGCCGCTGCTTTGTGCTCTCTTGCTTATTTTAACTATACGGGGTGTAAGAGACAGCGTCCCGCAAACTTATAGGGTTTGCTCAGTCAACGAAACTGAACAACTACCACCAGGATTTTTTTTCAGGAAATGAAAAAAAAAATTGCTTTTTCATACAAAATGACCACATCGATCAGACAATTTGTATGGAAAAGCAAATTTTTTTTTTATTTCCTGAAAAAAAAATCTGGTGATATGTGTTCAGTATCGTTGACTGAGCAACCCCTATCAGTTTGCGGGACGCTGTCCCTTACACCCGGTATACGAATACATAATACATTTTTTTTTTTAAATAATTGAGAAACCTATTATTTAATTATACCGGGTGTAAGGGACAGCGTCCCGCAAACTTATAGGGGTTGCTCAGTCTACGACACTGAACAACTTTCACTAGGATTTTTTTTCAGGAAGTGAAATAAAAATTTGGCTCTTCCATACAAATTATCTGATCGAGGTGGACATATTGTATGGAAAAGCCAAATTTATTTTTTACTTCCTGAAAGAAATTCCTGGTGATAGTTGTTCAGTATCGTTGACTGAGCAACCCCTATCAGTTTGCGGGACGCTGTCCCTTACACCCGGTATAAACGAAATAATAATAAAAACAGACACCTATTCACCAGAATAAGAGCGATTGATCTTGAGACCACAAACTCATCCTGGCACTGAAGTCGAGTAATGTAGTGTGACACTTCGTGCTCGAACTTCGGGCCCTTTGACTCGGACGCAAAAAACCGACACAGAACGGAAGATGCCCGGAGTGAAGTGAAATGCCTCTCTACACTCTCGTGCTCAGCTTACTTCAGTCAACTTCGCGAGTAGTGTAGTGTGGGCGCTAAAGAGTAGTAGCCAGTCTAAGACATGACAGCAGAATGATTTTGATTTTGACAACAAAAAAATTCCTACAACGGCGCCCCCTATCGAGTAAAGGGGACCAGTTTTTTTTTATTAAGGTGCCCCATTTGATCGGCTAAGCGGCTCTGAACGTACCCCTATGACAGTGACACCACTACCACCAACAATCAATTGTTCTAGTATCCAAACTGAAAAACAATGACATTTAATTAAAAAGTCAAAAGTCATAACAAATCCACTCCACGCCACAGATTACCTAGTATATATGTCCTACGGACAGATGGGAAACAGCGCTTTAAGCGCTCTAGCGTTAGTAACGGCCAAGATGGCGGCTGTATGCAACCCAGTGCTGTGACACTTCTACCGGTATAGTCGATAAACAGTATAATCGATGATCGTTTTAAACAATAATCGATGGTCGATTTAAAAAATAAAAATACATCCCTAGCTTTCCTAGTTTTTTTTTTTTTTTTTTTTAGATGATAACAAATAAAACAAACTTATTAAAAAAATAGCAATTATATTAATGTCACAAATTACAAAAAGTAATTACAATACCAATAATAAATACAATCACTCAGTGACTCTTGTTTGCATACACCTGCCGCAGTGTTGATTTTCTTCCACCTTCTTCCTTTACGGGAACCTGTAATTAATAGGTTTTCTTAATATTGAAATAAATAAGGGAAATAGGTGTAGCAAGGGAACCGTGGCTGGCTATTGACTGATGATTGATTATATTAATTCAAATTATTAAGAATTAGAGGTAGAAGCAAGAATAAAGAAGTGGCGTGAGAAATTATAAAAAATGAGTGCTAAATGAACATACCCGGCCCTCAATCATGTATCCAGCGATGATGATAGATGTCAGTTGGCAGAGCAGTTGGTGAGCAGTGCTCACTGAGCAACATCAGAATACCGGCGAAACCGGGCGAGATGTCTAAGTGGTTGACCTGGAAAATGTACAAAAAGAAAAATCAAGATGAAGCTATGAATGAAAAATGTTATCACGGCAAAACAAATATTTTTCGTCAGAGAGTCAAGTTCAGGGTGGAGTGTAGGAGTTGGAGTATACGCTGGAAGCAGTAAACAAAAGGAAAGCCATTTGATGAATAATAAATTAGGTACTAGGTATACAACTCACATATTTCCACTGGGTTTGTAGGTTCTCCAGCACGAATTTCTTCTTCTGTGAATAGGGTTGGAACTGCATTATAGAGTCGTCTGCCATTGCAAGTGACAAAACGATTTTCAAAGTGGAGTTCACAAATCAATTTTGAGCAATGACCTCTTTTGTCTCTAGGAAATTTTAATCTTTGTATTTCTGCTGCCTTTGTATCATATCAACCCATAACTTATAGAGATGGTCAGCCTTTGGAAAAACATAAAGTTTCGAGATTGGCGAATAGGACGCACAATCAGGGAGACAGCAGTTTCTTTTTTGTGTGTACATGGCCTGAAATGTTAAGGAAGTTGTAGGTTACGAAGTTTTTTCCAGATTAATGAGATTTAAGTATTAATACGTACCGTAATAAGACCAGATGGAACAAAATATGTTCGTAATTATTTGAACGGCAAGCGTTCTGGTGACCATTGTTAGCATTGGCCAAATTCGTTGGCCTAGACAAATCCCCTTGCCCCGAGTAGGGTTCCTTAATAAATGCACTGAAAATAAATTCACGAAAGAACAAATAAAATGAATAGTAATAATATAAGTAATGATATAGCAAGAAATATAATTTTTTTCACTGTGCACCTTTGTATTGAAACAAGTCATACAGAAAAAACATGGCGGACGGATGGCGTTGGCGGGCGGTCCTTTTTTTTTTTACAATTCTCCCATTTGGGAAGGCGAAGAGCGTAAGCCCATGCAGCCTAGTCTTCAGAGTGTATCAACATTTCGGATACACTAAATATCAGATAAAAATATTCGGATACACAAAATCACGTACAAAAACGTACTTCTGGAAGGCAAACCTCGCAATTTTTTTTTTGGATTCGCTTGTTACCATAATGTCAGTCTTCGATTTTGACAGGTTCTATACGACGCGGGCCGTTCTTTGACAGTTTCCAACGGCTGCTCCACGCGGTTATCTACGGCAGTGGTCACAGTTGGGTCACAGTTTTAATTTTGCAAATATTTTGTTGTTTTCTTTATTCTGTGACTATTCATGTGATCCTTAACCATGGGGAAGAGAAAGCACAACGCCAAAGCGCGTCAAGTAGTAAATACTAGCATAGATAACTCGCAAGCTAATGAGGTAAAAGTTACTATTGTTTACATGCTTTATTTTTCGAAATTGCTGTATGACTTACTTATTCTATTATATTCTCGCTTTATACTGTTATAAAGATTTCCGTACATAAAATACCTAACTATCAACCCTATTGGTTGGAGTGTAGGCTTTGGGGCACTATGGAAAAAAGACTTAGAAAAATTTCACGAGAAAAATTTCACAGGGGGTCAATTTCATCTAAAAAATTTCTAAGTCCAAAGTTAATTTTTTTTTGTCTATGTTTTTTTAATTATTTTTTCTCCAACTCCTACACACACTCCGCCCTGAACTTGACTCTCTGACCGCGTATGTAGGGTTAACATTATAGATGCTTATAATACAATTATTTGACCCTTGAATGCCCAAAAGATGAATCTCAGACCAGATGACTCTATAATGCAGTTCCAACCCTATTCACAGAAGAAGAAATTCGTGCTGGAGAACCTACAAACCCAGTGGAAATATGTGAGTTGTATACCTAGTACCTAATTTATTATTCATCAAATGGCTTTCCTTTTGTTTACTGCTTCCAGCGTATACTCCAACTCCTACACTCCACCCTGAACTTGACTCTCTGACGAAAAATATTTGTTTTGCCGTGATAACATTTTTCATTCATAGCTTCATCTTGATTTTTCTTTTTGTACATTTTCCAGGTTTTTAGTCAGTACGCAAACTGCTCAGACTCGGACTCAGGCTCAGGGTTGCTCAGACTACAAAACTGAACAACTTTTCCAAAGAAATTCTTTTGGGAAAGTAAATACTTCTTTAGTTCCCCATACAAATACCACTTTGTCCAGACAGTTTCTATAGGGAAATAATAAATAAATTATTTGAGACAAAATTATTAATTTTTGAGATAATTTATATGTGGTGAAGATGTTAATTTTTTGTGATAATATTGTTGAACATGAAATGTGTAGTCAAAATGTAAATTAATGTTCATGCTTAATATAATTAACTTGCAGAGAGCATCCCTCCTCGAATCTCTGGCCAAAGTCCAGGCCACCCCGGAAGAGGTGAGGCAGATGACTGGTATATCGGCGATGCAGACCATGGGTCTGCGGAAACTGAATGAGTTTGAATCCTTGAGTGCTCCCATACAACAGACCGTTGAGGAAAGCAATGACAAAAGAAGTTTAGCAGTATTGCTGGTACTGTTTTTTGTTTATCTTATTGAGAGTAAGGGACAGCTTCCCAAAAACTGATAGAGGATGCTCAGTTAAGAAACCTGAATAACTTTCACATAGAAAATTAGGCTAATTTCAGGAAATAGAAGAAAAATATTTGCTTTCCTCATGAAATATTTATTATCAGGGAAAGTCAATCTCTTTTTGTAAAAATTTAAGTTTTCTTAACTGAGCAACCTCTCAGGTTGTGGAAGCTGTCCCTAATACCCTATATTGATTATCAATCAGCCAGGTTTTCTAGGGAAGGGTGTGGATGTGTATTTCGTAATTTCTGCTTATTTGCAGTTCTAAATTAAAAAAATTCTTATTACAGGAGCCAAAAAGCGCCTACGGCCTGTTAAAAATGGAGAGTGGAGATAAAAAGAAAAAAACCAAATATGATCCTAATGTAGTAGGCCTTGAAGAATCATCATCTGATGAAAATGATAGCTCAGATACTGATGATGATTATAATGATGGTGATGATGAACCAGAAATTGTCGAGAATTCTAGTCAAAATGGTATTGATAAGGCAGACATAACAGAAGTTGAAGAAGTAACTAAACCAGTAGAAAAAAGTAACAAAAAAGCTACTAAAACTATAGAAGACATTTCTAAAACAGACACTACTAAAACTGACAAAAAAGATTCAAATAAAGATAATGTTGGAACAAAAGTATCTAGAGATGCTAAAGACCAATCAAGAACAATAACAGAAGAAGTAAAAGAAGTCAAAAAGCCAGTGCTAGAGCATCCAACAGTGCATGTGCAAGTGAAAAGAGACCCTAAGGTACAGGTAGCAAGGTTGAAACTGCCCATTCTGGGGGAAGAGCAGAGGATTATGGAGCTGGTCAATGAGAATGAGTTTCTTATAGTTGCTGGAGAAACCGGTGAGTGAAAATTGTGATGTTTATGTTCAGGATTACTATTAATACTGCTATTGTTAACTGCCTTTTTGGTCTAGTGGTCTAAGATTTGGGCACTCAATCTAGAGGTCGTGTGTTATATGAATACAAAGTCATTTATCAATTGAGATTTTGATTGTCGAGAAAAATGACTCCGCGCCTCGTGCATGTTATGCCGTCGTCGGTCCCGGTCGCCGTCGTTGATAGTGGTTTTTACACAAATCATGTCAGTGGTCTATTAGGCGTTTAAAAACTGACAACAGGGTTTATCGGGTCGTACGTCGAAAATCAATTTTGTAAAAAGAACTAAGAAGCTGAATGGATTTTGATAGCATTTAGCAAAACAATAAATGGTATTAACATTCCATAGTTAATCTTCAATGTTTCCATGTATTTGTACGTACAGGTAGTGGTAAGACGACCCAGCTCCCGCAGTTTCTGTACGAGGCGGGATACACACAAAACAAGATGGTGGCGGTGACGGAACCGAGGAGAGTGGCTACAGTAGCTATGGCCGGACGTGTTGGGTAAGTTTTCTTTTGCAGTCTTTGTGCAAGTAGGATATTCAATACTTTCGATCCACACTCTACTTTTTCAGTTGCTCCAAAGACCATTTAAATGGAGTTGGAGAGTCAAGTCAAGGAGAGTATTTTGACGTGATAACGTTTTGCAAATCGATGAACGCCGGCTGCCCTAAGTGTTCGGCTTGAGACGCATCAAGTACGACACCTCTTACTCGTCAGCCCTTAGCTCATACCTGGAACAATTAACAACAGCCATTTTTTCACATGAAATTTCGAATAACTGTTTTCGTGTAAACAGTTATTCAAATTTATAAATAACTTTTTAATGTTTCCAGGTATGAGCTAGGGCTGACGAGTAAGGAGGTGTCGTACTTGATGCGGTTCGAGGGAAACGTCTCCAAGGACACCAAGATCAAGTTCATGACTGACGGTAAGCTTGGAGATCTTTCTCAATTATTTAGGCTTACTCTTTTTCAATATTCTACTAAGATAAGATAAGATACTAAGTATTCTTCAACAATGCTATCGATTCGGTAAAGACCTAAAATTGTTGTCGTCCCTTTCTGTTCTCTCATAATAGAAAATTACATGTATAGACTTAAGTCGTGATTTTTGCAAATACGAATTGCTGCCATTGAATATTATGGTAGATTTCCTGATTTTGAATTTTAAACTTCTAAATGCTGTACAATTTTAATTGTGCATCCTCAGGTGTTCTGCTAAAAGAGATCCAATCAGACTTTCTGCTGTCAAAGTATTCAGTGGTGATCATAGATGAAGCTCACGAACGATCCGTATACACAGACATACTGCTGGGTAAGTATTCAGTGGTGATCATAGATGAAGCTCACGAACGATCCGTATACACAGACATACTGCTGGGTAAGTATTCAGTGGTGATCATAGATGAAGCTCACGAACGATCCGTATACACAGACATACTGCTGGGTAAGTATTCAGTGGTGATCATAGATGAAGCTCACGAACGATCCGTATACACAGACATACTGCTGGGTAAGTATTCAGTGGTGATCATAGATGAAGCTCACGAACGATCCGTATACACAGACATACTGCTGGGTAAGTATTCAGTGGTGATCATAGATGAAGCTCACGAACGATCCGTATACACAGACATACTGCTGGGTAAGTATTCAGTGGTGATCATAGATGAAGCTCACGAACGATCCGTATACACAGACATACTGCTGGGTAAGTATTCAGTGGTGATCATAGATGAAGCTCACGAACGATCCGTATACACAGACATACTGCTGGGTAAGTTTTTATATTATGTAATCTAGGTCACCCAGGTTCCGAAAAGAATTCTGGGTCCCACTTTGTTGTTGTTTTGGACATATTCGACTTTACACACACACAAAAGTGTGACAGCCATGTTGTTTTCCGCCATTGTTTTTTTTTCCACCGCGATGTTTCCCAGGTTGTGCTCCATAGTATTGTTACGTGCTCGACGTTTCGTCACAGACGATGCGGGCTTGAGTTACGGGATTGGAAGAAATTATACGACAGCGCCCACGTAGGTTGACTAATGGCGTGATTTCAGTCTTCAGACCAGCAAAGTCCCGGCGTCCGACACTCACAAACTTCCGTTGTCGCGCAAAGTTTCACACTGTCCACACTACTTCAACGTACACAGCACTTACTTGTGCGACTGTATTCACTACACACTTTTGACACTGACTGTACTTTTACTATTTACCACTTTTTATTTTCACTTTCTTTTTCTTCTTCTTTTTACCACTTTAAACTTAGAAGTCAGAACTGGCGGCTGACCGGCGGCGTTGCTCGGCTTATATAGCCCTCGAATTTGTTCTAGAACATTCAATTTCGATAGTCATTTCGACATTCATTTCGCTCGTCATGATTCCAGAACCTTCCTTTAATTTCGCTGTTCAACTCTTTTTATCGTCCGTCTCACTCTAGATTTTCTGTTTCTTTCACTCATTTGCTTCCAGAAAATGCCAGATAAAATTTCTACAAAATTCCATCAAAATCTCGATGCACCCGGCGAGACTCGAACCGCGGCCCTTGTGCTTGATAGACCGCCATACAAGCCTTCGCTGGCGAATTTCGGGTTCTCGTGGAAGTTTTGACAGCCAACCATAGGTGACGTGACGACAGAGTATTTGACAAAGAGTTTGAATACAAGGGTCGTCACAGTATGTTCAAACTTTACTGCTCCATCTGTGAAATACGACCGACCCAGCATATGTACAACCAGACTGCCAAGTTTCAACCTGCCTAGACAATTCGAAAGGTTAAACCTGGATCCCCTCTAATATACTGCAGTCGGTTCTTTTGAACGTTTTTTTTAAATACCTACTTCTTTCTTCTAGGCTTGCTGTCTCGTATAGTTCCATTAAGAAGAAAGAGAGGCAGTCCACTGCGACTGATCATCATGTCCGCCACACTGCGGGTGGAGGACTTCACGGAGAACACTAGACTGTTCAAGGAACCGCCGCCAGTTATAAAGGTAAATTAACAAGAGTGAAAAGGCAGGGTATTTATTTATCAATCAACTTATTGGTCTTTATTTATTCATTGAGTTGCACAATTAAAAAATCGACTACTTTTTATTTTTGTTCATCTAATCATATATAATGTGACTTAAAATTATGTAATTGATGAATATTGTGACGAGTAAATTTTTATTTATTAATAAATGACTGACTTGAATATTCAAAAGACATTAATATGAAGTGGCAGAACTCTAAAGTCATAACCATAACATAAAGCTCAAAATAATTACTCTGCAAAGACATTAAAACAAAAATAAATCGTGTTGCTGTACTTTGATATAAGTTTTTAAAACTCTCACTAGTTCACATCACTATTTAAAAACAACGTGTTATGTTATACAGTTCGCTTGCCCTTATGGGATCAGTTTATTAAGATTTTTCTTCCATTCAAGCCAGTCAGACGTCCTGATCTCGTTCAGGGACCCCCCCGCGGGAAGGAGCGCGCAGTTTCGCCCGCGTCTTCCTAAGCGAGGTATTTCAAACTTGTCATGTTTTATGAAGCTCTAAAACGCGTTAACAAACTTATTCTTTGTACAACCAGATCGACTCCCGCCAGTTTCCCGTGACCATTCACTTCAACAAGCATACATACAGTGATTACCTGAAAGAGGCCTACAAGAAGACCGTCAAGATTCACACGCGGCTGCCCGAAGGAGGGATGCTTATATTTGTTACAGGGCAGCAAGAGGCAAGTCCTTGGACGAAACAACCTCTGGACGCGTTTTACTCCTTACCCCTCTAAACCGACACTTTGAAATTTTGCCAAAGTAAACAAACTACAACGTCAGTGTGACTTCAAATTCAGGAGAGGAAACATACCTTTAAAAATGGTGAAATGTGCTGTTTTGTTTTGCAAAACTTGTAGTTATCGAACCAACAATATTTCTTTTCATCATTAAGTTATATTTTGATACTCTTTTCTTGTTGTTTCCCCGTAAAATTAATAAAATTCGTTATGACAGGACCGAATTATACATCCCTGTAACAAAGTCCACAGTTTAAAATGCATGCCAACCAAAATGTTGACATTCTCTAATGAGTCGGATTATATCTCGAGGTCTCCGCCAATTGCATTGCCCATTCATTCTGTGTCATCCTACTGTAATCTCTCACTCTAACTATAACCCGATTTTTTTGGAAGGGTTAAAATATAAGCAGATATGTTAAGTAGCCAGTACTTATTGTATTTGTTCGGCTGTTATGTGTCGTTACCTCCCTCCCCCCCGATTTTGGTTGTTTACATTTTCTATGCGTTTCGCGTCCAGAGGTTGTTTCGTCCAAGGGTAAGACACATAAAATTCAAAAAAATGTACGTCAAAATCGTCGTTTCATTTTGTCACCGTTCACCCTTATCGCATCTTACCCGAAAACCGGTAGAGTCTGTCTAGTGAGTCGTTGCACACGGAAATGGCGCTAATTTTAAAAATATTTCACATGTAAACACAGAAAAACTACAATAAAACTATTTTGATACTTTTTTTTTGTATGTAAATATCAAAATATATTTTTTTGCATAAAAGTATCAAAACAGTTTTATTGTAGTTTTTCTGTGTTTACATTGAATTTTTTTTTTAATTGGCGCCATTTCCGTGTGCAACGACTGTCTAGTGAGTCGTCCAAGGCAACGACTCACTAGACAGACTCTAAAACACTTGGTTTGATCGTCTAACTTGCCATTACTCTTCCCAAGTCTGACGCTTGTTGTATTTCATCGATGTGTAGGAATTCCAGTGCCATTATCGTATCTGTCTTGGTCTACAGTCTAAATTCTAAACTAAAGGAAATTTTGTCGTATACAGGGTGTTAATTTAATTGCGTGCCATAGCTTAGGGGGTGTTTCAGTAACGTTAAAGGAGCCCATAATAAAAAAAAAAAATTCCAACTCTAAAATCAAATACCATAAAGTCTTTATGATTCTTAAGAGCTGCGTCTGGCTCTCGCGCTATAACCGAGCCCGCGCGAGTCGCTATCACTGGTCGATGTGACTCGCGCGTCGCGCGGGATTGGTTATAGCGCGAGAGCTAGACGCAGCTCTGGGAATCATTATAAATACCTACCGACTTTCGATTTTTAATTTTTTAAGTTGGTTTTTTTAAATATTTTTTGCACGCTCCTTTTACGTTATTGAAACACCCTCTAAGCTATGGCACGCAATTAAATTAACACCCTGTATTTCACTTGTGTACTCCAGGTTCGCTACCTAGTCAGAAAGCTGAAGGCCGCGTTTCCCTACCGCCAGGACGTGGACTACTCCAAACTGATCACTAACAAGAAACCAGTCACTGAGGCTGATGCTGCGCTGGATTCAGAGCCCGATGACATCGAGTCGGATGATGATGAGGTGAATGGTCACGGGAAACTGGCGGGAGTCGATCTGGTTGTACAAAGAATAAGTTTGTTAACGCGTTTTAGAGCTTCATAAAACATGACAAGTTTGAAATACCTCGCTTAGGAAGACGCGGGCGAAACTGCGCGCTCCTTCCCGCGGGGGGGTCCCTGAACGAGATCAGGACGTCTGACTGGCTTGAATGGAAGAAAAATCTTAATAAACTGATCCCATAAGGGCAAGCGAACTGTATAACATAACACGTTGTTTTTAAATAGTGATGTGAACTAGTGAGAGTTTTAAAAACTTATATCAAAGTACAGCAACACGATTTATTTTTGTTTTAATGTCTTTGCAGAGTAATTATTTTGAGCTTTATGTTATGGTTATGACTTTAGAGTTCTGCCACTTCATATTAATGTCTTTTGAATATTCAAGTCAGTCATTTATTAATAAATAAAAATTTACTCGTCACAATATTCATCAATTACATAATTTTAAGTCACATTATATATGATTAGATGAACAAAAATAAAAAGTAGTCGATTTTTTAATTGTGCAACTCAATGAATAAATAAAGACCAATAAGTTGATTGATAAATAAATACCCTGCCTTTTCACTCTTGTTAATTTACCTTTATAACTGGCGGCGGTTCCTTGAACAGTCTAGTGTTCTCCGTGAAGTCCTCCACCCGCAGTGTGGCGGACATGATGATCAGTCGCAGTGGACTGCCTCTCTTTCTTCTTAATGGAACTATACGAGACAGCAAGCCTAGAAGAAAGAAGTAGGTATTTAAAAAAAACGTTCAAAAGAACCGACTGCAGTATATTAGAGGGGATCCAGGTTTAACCTTTCGAATTGTCTAGGCAGGTTGAAACTTGGCAGTCTGGTTGTACATATGCTGGGTCGGTCGTATTTCACAGATGGAGCAGTAAAGTTTGAACATACTGTGACGACCCTTGTATTCAAACTCTTTGTCAAATACTCTGTCGTCACGTCACCTATGGTTGGCTGTCAAAACTTCCACGAGAACCCGAAATTCGCCAGCGAAGGCTTGTATGGCGGTCTATCAAGCACAAGGGCCGCGGTTCGAGTCTCGCCGGGTGCATCGAGATTTTGATGGAATTTTGTAGAAATTTTATCTGGCATTTTCTGGAAGCAAATGAGTGAAAGAAACAGAAAATCTAGAGTGAGACGGACGATAAAAAGAGTTGAACAGCGAAATTAAAGGAAGGTTCTGGAATCATGACGAGCGAAATGAATGTCGAAATGACTATCGAAATTGAATGTTCTAGAACAAATTCGAGGGCTATATAAGCCGAGCAACGCCGCCGGTCAGCCGCCAGTTCTGACTTCTAAGTTTAAAGTGGTAAAAAGAAGAAGAAAAAGAAAGTGAAAATAAAAAGTGGTAAATAGTAAAAGTACAGTCAGTGTCAAAAGTGTGTAGTGAATACAGTCGCACAAGTAAGTGCTGTGTACGTTGAAGTAGTGTGGACAGTGTGAAACTTTGCGCGACAACGGAAGTTTGTGAGTGTCGGACGCCGGGACTTTGCTGGTCTGAAGACTGAAATCACGCCATTAGTCAACCTACGTGGGCGCTGTCGTATAATTTCTTCCAATCCCGTAACTCAAGCCCGCATCGTCTGTGACGAAACGTCGAGCACGTAACAATACTATGGAGCACAACCTGGGAAACATCGCGGTGGAAAAAAAAAACAATGGCGGAAAACAACATGGCTGTCACACTTTTGTGTGTGTGTAAAGTCGAATATGTCCAAAACAACAACAAAGTGGGACCCAGAATTCTTTTCGGAACCTGGGTGACCTAGATTACATAATATAAAAACTTACCCAGCAGTATGTCTGTGTATACGGATCGTTCGTGAGCTTCATCTATGATCACCACTGAATACTTACCCAGCAGTATGTCTGTGTATACGGATCGTTCGTGAGCTTCATCTATGATCACCACTGAATACTTACCCAGCAGTATGTCTGTGTATACGGATCGTTCGTGAGCTTCATCTATGATCACCACTGAATACTTACCCAGCAGTATGTCTGTGTATACGGATCGTTCGTGAGCTTCATCTATGATCACCACTGAATACTTACCCAGCAGTATGTCTGTGTATACGGATCGTTCGTGAGCTTCATCTATGATCACCACTGAATACTTACCCAGCAGTATGTCTGTGTATACGGATCGTTCGTGAGCTTCATCTATGATCACCACTGAATACTTACCCAGCAGTATGTCTGTGTATACGGATCGTTCGTGAGCTTCATCTATGATCACCACTGAATACTTACCCAGCAGTATGTCTGTGTATACGGATCGTTCGTGAGCTTCATCTATGATCACCACTGAATACTTTGACAGCAGAAAGTCTGATTGGATCTCTTTTAGCAGAACACCTGAGGATGCACAATTAAAATTGTACAGCATTTAGAAGTTTAAAATTCAAAATCAGGAAATCTACCATAATATTCAATGGCAGCAATTCGTATTTGCAAAAATCACGACTTAAGTCTATACATGTAATTTTCTATTATGAGAGAACAGAAAGGGACGACAACAATTTTAGGTCTTTACCGAATCGATAGCATTGTTGAAGAATACTTAGTATCTTATCTTATCTTAGTAGAATATTGAAAAAGAGTAAGCCTAAATAATTGAGAAAGATCTCCAAGCTTACCGTCAGTCATGAACTTGATCTTGGTGTCCTTGGAGACGTTTCCCTCGAACCGCATCAAGTACGACACCTCCTTACTCGTCAGCCCTAGCTCATACCTGGAAACATTAAAAAGTTATTTATAAATTTGAATAACTGTTTTCGTGTTTCGAAATACTTCATGTGAAAAAAAATTGGCTGTCTGTAAATTGTCTAGTGTGATGATAATTTTACAGGATAACGTCATAAGAAAACATTGATGCGTCTCAAGCCGAACACTTAGGGCAGCCGGCGTTCATCGATTTGCAAAACGTTATCACGTCAAAAATACTCTCCTTGACTTGACTCTCCAACTCCATTTAAATGGTCTTTGGAGCAACTGAAAAAGTAGAGTGTGGATCGAAAGTATTGAATATCCTACTTGCACAAAGACTGCAAAAGAAAACTTACCCAACACGTCCGGCCATAGCTACTGTAGCCACTCTCCTCGGTTCCGTCACCGCCACCATCTTGTTTTGTGTGTATCCCGCCTCGTACAGAAACTGCGGGAGCTGGGTCGTCTTACCACTACCTGTACGTC